>PVKU01006002.1:0-112065 GCA_004027475.1 Anoura caudifer
CCTCCCTCCCTCCTTCCCTCCCTCCCTTCCTCCCTTCCCTCCCCTCCCCTCCCTTTGTCCCTCCATTCCTCCCTTCCTCTCTTTCTGAAAGCAATAAAAAATGTCCTTGGGTGAGAATTAAAAAATTTAAAGAAAAACACCTTGAAGTTCTTTCTGGCTTTATATTTTATAAAATGCTGATGATGCTGAGGCATAATTATCAAAGCATTTACTACCTGAGCAAACCCTTCAAGATAAGGAATATCTTTGCTTTGAAAGTAACGTACTTTGATCCAGAAATCAACAATTCTCCTTTTCTCAAGTCCTCATGTTGTCCTTCATTATCTATTTATATAGGAGATGTTGTCAGGACCCCATCCATGTTCCTTCAGTCCTTCCCAAAAGTCACCTGTGGCAGTTTCTGTATACTTCTGTGCCTCTCGTTATTAGAGAGAACAAACTGCCTATGTATCTGGCAAGATGGATGCTCAAAGAGTTGAAGCTATAGGAGCAACACTACACCAGTGAGGGTTAGGAGGTGGTAGGTAAAAACCCAGCATATCCACCCCCAGAAGGACAATTCTGGAGCATCTTTCCCAGAAGGTCTCCAGTGGAATTGAGCCCATTGCCCGTCATGGTTACCCATTCATTAAAGCTTTTTTGTTGTTTTTAATTTCTCTTTCCTCTTTCTCTCACTTTTCCACTCTGCCATGTTGAGTGAGCTTCCTAAAAATCATCTTCCAAATAAATTACTGTGTCAAAGTCTTTGACTCAGGTTCTCTTTTTGGCAGAACTCACATTAAGGTAATATGTTCATTTGACTTGGAAGTACAACTCAAAATGCACACATTTCAAGGCTCAAGTCGACCAGTTTTACCTCACAATTTTAGTTTGCACAGTGCCATGTCACTTTCACAGAACTGTTCCTGCTTGTACATTTTGTATCTACTTGGACCAAATTTATCTTTTCTCTGCCTGGAATCTCACGGCCATCTCCTTGATGGCCAGTGCTGTTCATGTAACCAGTCTGAGCAAGGATTCTGGACTCACTGAGTTGTTAACTTCATGCAATAATTTTATTTTTCCAGTGATTTCTACTCAGTGTGTTCTTCCCAGTGGATGGTGGGGGTTCAACCATCCATTGGTGGATGAGATTGATGGGGGTACAATCTCACTCTGATTTTCTTTTATTGATTCAGTCAATAAAAAATCATTTTCATTCTAATTCAAAATAACTCCCCTCTCCTTCATTTGGACTAAACTCACATCAGAGGAAGGTAAAGAGGTAGCAGTGGACAGGCAGGGGCAGGAAACAGGGGATGTGCTCTTATTACCCTTTTTTCTCTTCCAAATTCTTCCTCCAGGTCATGGGGTCCCACACTAATACATGGCCTAAATCTATAAGGAACAGTTGGGAAGGGAGGTTCTGGTAACCCATCTGGCTGTTCGGAGATGCTGTTGGAAGGAAGGTAGATGCCTGAATCTCTTTTGTGTCAGTCTGAAGCCTCAGCTGTTTAGAGTGATCTTAGTGTAGATGGCACATATAGTTTTCAGAGTCAGGTTCACCTCCACACTGACCCCTTCACCCTGCAGAAGAGTAGCCATAGCTTCCTTTAGTTCCCACCAGGGTGCATGCCCCCAGTGCATTCTCTAGGTTGAGCATCCCATTGCTTAGCTAAGGGGGTTGCCTTGTTTCTTGTTTCTTGTTTCTTGTTCCTTCTCCATGATCCATCATAGCCAAGGAGGCTGATGTCTTCTTCCATGCCTTGCAATGGCTTTGGGGACCTGCCTGGGGAAGGTCACCTCCATCTTTCTCTTCTCTGGCAGACAACACACTACATCCTTTCTCATCATGTTATCCCAGCCTAACCTGAGGGTTTTCATTTTCTGAATTTTCCAGATGAGAAATAAAATCTTTATAAACAATTGTCCCTCTCACCTTCATGTATTAAATGTTAATGTTCTTTGTCACCCAAACAAGAAGGGGCAGGGGCAACACTCTCTTCTGGGTTATCAGAGAACTCTCACCACATCTTTAACCCCCAAACATCTTTTTGCATCTTTTGTTGGTAAAAAGTCTTCAGATCAGTTCAGCATTTTTGGAAGCGGAAAGTGGAGTGGGAGTCTTTAACTATGAATTTGGCTTTCCTTGAACTTGGGCTTCCAGAATTTAATAATTATTTTCCTCAGTAGTAATATCTATACCATAGTCTTATACTGTTTGTAATCTGTGGGGATGGAAAAATTTGTCTTTGGCTGACATTATCATGGTGGTACATGTAACTTCATACTAACCCATTTGCATTCCCCAAGATCATAACAAAACCATTCTTGGTTACTCAAGAAAACAAATTTGGGAAATCAGTAGAGTTTCTAATAACACAATGAGGAAAAAGGCAAACATTTATTTTTATTTGCAAGTGCAGTTTCTGCCAATAGTTAGTGCTCACAAAAACTTAAGCTACAGTAGCTTTTGATAAACTCAACAAATAGCTTAAAAATACTGAGTGATAAGAAAAATTACAGAAAAAATTCCATTACCCTGTCAAAAAATGTTTGGAATCCAAAATCCACTATTTTCTGCAATGGTTTTGGTATTTGTTCTGGTTAAAAAAGAGATTTTCTTTTTTCTTTTCTTTCTACTACATAGTCCTGGCTAAATTCATATAATCTGTTCCAGGAACTTATAGGACTGCTATTTTTTGGATTTCGATGGCTTTCACTGTTACATATTTATATTAATATTTTACATAAAACATTGACTTGTTGAGTTTTAGGAAATAAAATGACAGATTCTGTTTATAGTGAGGCATTTCCAGTTTGGGGGAAGATTGAAAAATCCAGTACATAGAAGGTCATTTTATGCCTTTTTTTTCCTCTTAACTATAATAAATAATTAGCAACCTATTAATTACAAAAAAATCTTAATTATGCTTAGAGCAACCCGAGCACTTCCACAAATTTAAATTCCCATTTGTTATAGTCTGTAAAGTCATTGAGAAAAGCCTCTGGTTTTCCAGTTTGGTAACAAATGGCTTTTGTCTGATGCATAAGTAATAGAAACTAATGATGACTATGTAGCTCTTTCAGAGTTTTAAAGGCAAATCTATATTGGCCTACAGTTAACATGCAAATTCATCCAACAAGCAACACAACATGTACTGTAGTAGTCATTCGTTTTATCAACATTTGAGAAGATCTAGTCAGCAGCACAACTCTCCTATGCTGGAAACACACAACACAGTCACAACTGAAGTCAGGTCACACCCTTCCTAATTCACCCTCTAGAGTTGGTTCAGACCTCCGGCACAACACATGAACACTAGTGATTAATACTGTGGTACAAAGGTAAATACAGACAAGAGTTTGGTGTGTTAGCATATGGGGTTTTAAAAACAGAGACAAACGAAACCAAACATCTTGCCCTGTTCTATCTCCTTTCCCTTTGTGAGACTGGAACATTCTGAAATGTACAACTTAGGGGACTGAGTCCAAGGATCCTAGCACTGAAGTTGTTCCTTGGGAGGGAAATTTGGCCACAGGGGGACATCACACCCATTTGAGACAGGGCACCAGGGGAAATACACTGCTGTGCAGAAACAGGTTTGTGACTAAAATAGTCTTAAAGGAAAATGAGATTTCTCAAAATATTTTGCTTTATCCCAAAAAGTAGTTTGTTGGTGTACTGTGGCTCAAATTTTATTTTTGGTTGGATAAATGAAATGTGTACTACCATCACCATCACTCTTAATTCTTCCATCACATAAGACACTTGTTAAGATAAGAAAGATATTCTATTAAAGCTGACGGTGATTGAGAGTTATTCAGTATTCAAAGTTCCTAAAGAATTGTTGTTTCTCTGAAAGGGATAAAAAAGTAGGAAAGGCTTTGTTCAAACTCTTGCTAGTAAACAAGTATTAATTCAACTGATACAATGGCTACGCAACATCAAAGTACTATAAATTATCAAAACTATCATACAGAAAAATTACAAATTCATTGCAAAATACATTACACTGCTACCATTAAGAAAAAGTGCTTTTTTTGTTTTCCTCTCTCTCTTTTTTTTTTTTTTTTGCCAGAAAAGTATTCTTTCAATATAGAAAATCCTATGCATTACCCTGCATGTGGCTAGGATATATCATAACGGAGTTTGTACTGAGTCCTTCAGATTTGCTGGATGAAGGGCTGAAAAATATAATAATGACTTGTGAAAGCTGCATTCCCAATGACCATGCCAGCTGTCAGAGGAGAGATGCCTCTTCAAGACACAAGAAGATGCCCTGGTCTGTTGAACCCTGCTGGTCATCACACTGCCCCACCAATCAGCTGGTTAGAATGCACAGGCCTTTTGCATGTTCTGTGATTTCCTCTTATTCTCCTGAATTATTCTCATGTCCTCATCTAGCTTTGTTACCTAAATGAATCCTCTGCTCAGTGATGCCTGTATTGTCTCATGAGGGGAACGATGCAAGATGGCGGACCTGCCAGTTTCAAGAATGGATGTCCAAGGAGTTCCTGGGCTGTGGCTCTTTGAGAGGGCTCCCTCACCAACATCAGGTCTAGGAATCCCCGGAGCATGGAAGAAACCTGTGAAAAGATCGATACCATCCTAAGGACAAACAGAGAGCTAACCCAGTTTCCCTAAAATGGTTTCCCAGTCAATTCCCAGTAATAACATATTTTGCCATGTATAGTGCACACTTTTTGCCCAAATTTTTTAGGGAAAAATAAGGATGTGCATTATACATGGGTATAATGATTACATAACCCTGTGTGTAATGCACATGAAAACATGGGTGTGCATTATACATGGCAAAATAAGGTATCATTCTATCAACATCAAGTTCCAGAAAGAGCTTGAGAGGATGTATTGCCTTTATTAACATGTTTTCCTTACCTTCTTCAAGTTTGAAATGATAGGAGTAAGTAACAGTGTGATTGAGAATGACAATTTATTTACTAAATAAAATTTTAATAATAATAGTGATACTAGCAGCTATGAAAAGGTGCTTTCTATGCACAGGCACTGGCCATTCTTGTTTGATGGAGTGTGGTAAACATGGAATAGTTTTATTTTTCTAACAACAACAGCCATTTAGGCTGTGAAATCCCCTTTTGTAAAGACAAACAAGCTTCTGTAAGAATATCTGACACGGACAGCATTTTCCCCTTGTATTTCTTGTAATTTAATTTTGAGGAATAGCTTACATACATCCAAGTGCATAAATATTGAATATTAAGTGTATGTTTTATAATAGGTATTTTTCACATATATTTACACCTATTTACTCTCTATCTCTATACAAACAGAACATTTCTCCATTCTAGGAGGCTACCTTAGGTCCACTTCCTATGAGTACCCAGCTCCCTGCAAAGGGCCACGACTCTCCTGACCTCTAATAGCATTAATTAATTTTGCCTGCATTTTTCCTTTCTAGAAATGGAGTCACAGGGTCATATACTGTCAACTTTTCTCTGTCTGGCTTCTTTTACTCTTCATTGTGCCTGTGAGAGTCAACCCTGTGTGGCAAAAGTTTTATCCTTTTCATTGTTGTATAGTATTCACTGTTGAATTATACCACATATTTTTTATCCTCCATTTGGGAAACAACCTTGGGCAGTTTCCAGTTGTTGACCAGCTGGATCAAGGCTGTTCTTTTACATGAATTTGGAGAACATCACACTCATTTATGTCAGGTATGACACTATTTTGATACCATTCTATTTAAACCATATTCATTATTTCAATATAGTCCAATGCAGGAAAAGTTTCCATCTCCTGTTCAATTCAAGCAGTCTCCCTTTTTATGGTCGGGGTGGGGGGCAGGTCCACATACCCTTTATGAATAATTCTATTGGGGCTCTTCCCTAAGGTTTAGGGGTGAGGGAAGAGGAGATGCCATCATTACAAACTAGTCTCCCCTAAAAGACAGCCCCACTCCCCTCTCTTATTGTCATGAGGGAGTTGGGAGGGGAGGTGTGTGTAGGCCCAGTGTTTACAGCACTGGTCCTCTCAGAAAGCCCTGCCCTCACTGGTGGCCACCTCATTTTAGCATCATTTTTTTCTGAGTTCAGGAGAGATGTTACTTGGCCCCTTGACCATGTCCTTCATTGCCCTGCATGGTCTAGCCCCTGCCTACTTCTCTGGCACTAGCTTTTCTCCTTGCTCACTTTGCTCAGCCATATAAGCTGTCCTCTTGGCTTGTGGACTCTGCATTCATTGTCTCTCTGCCTGGGACATGTTTCTCCCAGATCTTTGCATGGCTTGCTTCTTTCTATTCACATTCCAGTTTGGGTGATCTCTCCCCAGAAAGGGCTGCTTTCACTCTTCAACCTAAATGAGCTCCCAGTCCCTTCTCCGGAAGACTCCATAACATCACAGTATTTTATTTGCTTCATAGCACGTACCAATCTCTGAAATTATTTTGTTCATCTGTTTGTTTGTAGTTTATTATCTGCCTCCCCAACTAGAATGCAAGCTCTGCAAGAGTCAGGGAACCTGGGCCTTGTACTGTGATATATACCCTGCAATTAGAACAGTCTCTAGCCTATAGGAGGTGCTCAATGAGGCAGTGTTGAGTGGAGCATCTGATTTACTCTTTTAGCCAACCCTATGAGAGGAGCTGATTGTGCCCTACTGAACTCCAGAAATGAACTTCAGAGATGGAGGGACTGAATTCCTTGGTGAGTGAGTGAACAGGAAGAGCAGAGATTTGAATTCAAGTGACTCTAATTCCAAAGTCCCTGCCCATAAAACAGGATCTAGTCCTAGGTGTGATATGCCAGTCTTTAAAACTTCAGGGAGACTGAAAAATCCAAGAAAATTTTAAACTTGAGCAACAGATGCCACTTCTCACCTTGTGTAGGTCCTTCACTTGTGGAGGTAAACTGTCCCGTATCCTCCTCATTGCCTGTAGGGGAGGCTCGTTAAAATAGGGGGGCTCACCATCAATCATTTCTATCACCATGATCCCCAGAGACCAGATGTCCACCTGTTAGGCACAATCCTCTGATTATTTCAGGCATGGAGAACATTTTGCAACATAGGATGCGTCCAAGGAACCAATAGATTCATACTCATTCATAAACTAATGTGGTATTCATAATCTCTCAATATTTACAACACAGATTTATAGCCTGAATTGTTGAGTTACTGAGTGTTTGCTCAGAGGCTTCATTTGTTTTTTATAGACAACTTCAGTGAAGATCCTGACAGCTACACACAAATATCCTAACATTATGAAGTTTAGAACTTTATATAATTTTACCTTGTTGATTTTGGTGGCTAACTGTCTACCAGGGCAGGTGAAAAAAATCCAAACTTTTATATTATGAATATACAGAGGAAAGTTACATTAAGTTGTAAAAAAATAAAAAGAGTTTTTGAGATATTCATAACAAACTGCAAAGAGCTCCATTGCACAACACAGTGTACTCTGATTCTTGCACTGATTTGCTTTTTAAAAACAGTTCTCTCCCCCCCCACACACACACTTTGGGGTTCTTTCCTTTGTGTTTTATCATTTTGAAGCAGCAAGCACAAAGCCCTGCTTTATAAAACCATTTTCAGGGAATAGAGAAAAGGAAGAGATGACAAGCAATTCTTTCTGTGTAAAGAATGGGGAGCCTGGACAATGAAAGACCCTAGCTGTGCTATAAATTCCCAGTTACAGTCCCTTCCCTGTTAGAGCCTCACTACACTTCTTATCAGTTAGCTGCATTCCTGTTATAACCCTGGCAGTCACCTTCACTGAGAATTTATACTCTTGGAACCACAGTGAGAAAAATCAGTTTAGCACTCATCCAAGTGCAGGTACACAAGGGGAAGAGAGCAGAGTCTGCCTTAACTTATGCTGATATCCTTAGCTCGTTGATCCATGCCACCTCTTCTGTGCTGCTTCTCCTCTCTTACAGTTGCCTTCTGCACCACAACATGTGGCAACACTGCCCAACCCAGCTGGAGTGAGCTCCTCACCTCAACTGTGTGTGGTGTCTTGCTTGCTTCAGAGCTTCTACTTACACTAGTCTTTCTCTTGACGTCCTCCCATTTTTACAGATCTAAACCTTATCCTTAAGACAATTATGAGCAATTGTTTCCATTCCAGAAGAAACAGGAATTATGCTACATTTTGAAATATGATATTCACATATGATTTTTTCTACAGGAAAACATTATCACTTATCTAATTACTACCTCTAATTCATGGAGCTATCTCTGACACTCTACCCTTTGAGCTGTCACACCTGCTTGTCTGTGTGTGTCTCAGGCCACTTTTCAAGTTGCATTATCTTGCTCTGTGTATGTCCGCCATGGAGCGGGGCTCAGAGTTTGAATCAGTCTTCCCCAGAGTCCATGGTAGGATCTCAATAAACTCCCTTAGGTGGGTGTTGTAGGAACATCCTCCCTTCTGCCACTACCTATTCTGTGATGAGTCTAGTGAATGGGGGCCAAATGTGAAGTTAAAGGTCATCATCCTGATCTCCTGTGTTCATTAACTATCTCTGAACCACTGTATCCCTGAGGGTGTTCAGGCCCTGCCTCTCTCAAATAATGGCTGTCATCCCCTTACCTCTGTCCCATAAGGTAGCCTAGAAATCACCTCAGGTGCCATCCAGTAGGGAGTGCCAACCAAGGATTTCCTCTTCGGTACCTCTTTGGAAACTTGAGCACAGAAACCGAAGTCAGATAACTTTATCTGGGAAGTAAAGGAAGGCAACAAATGAAAAACTTAGAAATACTGGCTTGAACTTCCAGCCAAGATGGAGGTGTAGGTAGACACAGTGTGCCTCCTTGCACAACCAAAAGAAAGACAACAGCAATTTAAAAACAAACAAACAAACAAAAAAACCAACCAAACTGTCAGAAAATTGAACTGTATGAAAGTCCAACAACCAAGGAGTAAAAGAAGACATATTCATTCAGACTGGTAGGAGGGGTGGAGACAGGCAACTGTGCAGAGAGGACTCAAGGCAAGGCTTCGTGGCTGGAGGACCGGGATGGGCAAAGTGGCGGTGGAGGACCCAATGAGGTGGTGGATTGTGGAGCAGGGCACACAAGGCTGCAGCTAGCTGGCAAGGCAGCAGTGGGCAGATCTGGTGAGGTGGCAGCTGGTAGGCCAGGCAGTCCCACATTCAAGCCCAGATAAACCAGGAGGAACAACTGGGGAGTGGGATGGACTGCACAACCCAGGGTTCCAGCATGGAGAAGTAAAGCCTCAAGCCACTAATTGAAAATACCTGTAGGAGTTGAGGTGGCAGCGGGAGAAACTCCCAGCCTCACAGAGGAGTTAATTGCAGAGACCCACCGGGTCCTAGAATGTACGCAAACCCACTCACATGGAAATCAGCACCAGAAGAGCCCACTTTGCCTGTGCATAGCAGGGGAAGTGACTGAAATCTGGCAGAGAGCAGAGCAAGCACCATTGTTCTCTCTTGGACCCCTTCCCCACATATAGCATCACAACACAGCAATCTGGGTTACCTCACTCAGATGAACACCTACGGCTCCACCCCTCACTACATAACAGGCATGTCAAGAAAAAAAAAAGAGATGGCCCAAACAAAAGAACAGATTAAAGCTCCAGAAAAAATACAACTAAGTAATGAAGAGATAGACAACCTATCAGATGCACAGTTCAAAACACTGGTAATCAGGACGCTCACAGAATTGGTTGACTTTGGTCACAAATTAGATGAAAAAATGAAGGCTATGCTAAGTGAAATAAAGAAAAATGTACAGGGAAGCAATAGTGATGGGAAAGAAACTAGGACTCAAATCAACAGTGTGGACCAGAAGACAGAAAGAAACAACCAAACAAAAAAGAATGAAGAAACAAGAATTCAAAAAAAAAAAAAAAATGAGGAGAGGCTTAGGAACCTCCAGGACATCTTTAAACATCCCAACATCCAAATTATAGGGGTACCAGAAGGGGAAGAGGAAGAGCAACAAGTGGAAAACTTATTTGAACAAATAATAAAGGAGAACTTCCCCATCTAGCAAAGGAAATAGAATTCCAGGAAGTCCAGGAAGCTCAGAGAATCCCAAAGAAGTTGGACCCAAGGAGGAACACAGCAAGGCACATCATCATGACATTACCCAAGATTAAAATGAAGGAGAAAATCCTAGAAGCAGGAAGGGAAAAGGAGACAGTTATCTACAAAGGAGTTCCCATAAGGCTGACATCTGATTTCTCAAAAGATACCTTACAAGAAAGAATGGGCTAGAAATACTCCAAGTCATGAAAGGAAGGACCTACATCCAAGATTACTCTATCCAGCAAAGTTATCATTTAGAATGGAAGGGCAGATAAAGTGCTTCTCAGATAAGGTCAAGTTAAAGGAGTTCATCATCACTAAACCCTTATTATATGAAATGTTAAAGGGATTTATGTAAGAAAAAGAAGATAAAAAATACGAACAGTAAAATGACAGTAAACTCACAATCATTAACAACCACACCTAAAAGAAAAACAAAAGCTAGCTAAGCAAACATCTAGAACAGGAACAGAACTACAGAAATGGAGATTGCATGGAGGGTTATCAACAGGGGAGTGGGAGGAGGAGAGAGAGGGAAAAGGTACAGAGAATAAATAGCATAAATGGTAGGTAGAAAATAGACAGGGATGGTTAAGAATAGTATAGGAAATGTAGAAGCCAAAGAACTTATATGTACAACCCATCGACATGAACTAAAGGGGTGGAATGTGGGTGGGAGGATGTGTGCAGGGCAGGGGGGAGTGAAGAGGGGAAAATGGGACCAACTGTAATAACATAATCAATAAAATATATTTAAAAAAGAAATACTGGTTTGAAGATACAGAAATACATAGAGACTTTAAAATTCAAAACAAAATAGTCTAGCAGGTCCTGGAAATACTGGCGGAGGGGTTGTCAAACCCTTTTACTGGAAAAGCACAAGCCATTTTAATAAAAACAAACAAACAAAACAAACAAACAAACAAACAACCTCTCATGGCTCCAGCAGGTAAATGTTTAAATTCCTGCTGTTTATATCTTTTATAAAATACTGAAACCAAAACATTTACAAATTAAGTATACTGCAAACAGCAAACTCATTAAAAGTCAAATCCAGAACTTCAGTGTAACAGATGAGTGTAAGTAAATTGGTATTCTCAATAAGAGTTTTATATAAACTGCTGCAGTTAAGGTTCTTTTGCATTGAACATATTTAATTTCTAAGTACCATGAGAGATTCAAATAGCCAACCTTATTGAGGCATTTGAATTATTGCAAGACCTCATTTATATAGGATACTTTAAATATTGGCTCACTTTTTGTTTTCGTCCTTTGCTCATGACAATCAAAGTTGCAATGTGAACATCAAGTTGGACATGTGGACATCAAAACTGAGTGTTAGCACTAGGGGTGTGAGATGGTGACCCTAATGAGCCAATGTACATGTATGTTATTTATCTTAGATATTATTTTTTTAAAGCCTGAACACTCTTGCCCTGAGCTTTTAAGAATACTCTTAAGAATATGCTGAACCATTAGGCACCGTGCCAGTTTATATATTCCAGATGACAAGGATTCAGTTTATTTCTAGAAGGCATGATTCCTGTTCATGATGATCTGTTATGAACTTCAGATGGCCTCACTGAAGAGCACTGCCCCTTAGGGTTGTTAGTGATGTGATAGAATACACATTCAAAGACAGCAATTGTTCAAGCATTGGTTGGCAATGGTTTAGAATGGTCATTTGAAGTTCAAATTTCCATAAATCAAAGGTAAAGACTCAATGGCACAAATTCTCCCTTGATTCTCTTCATACTTCTCTGAACATTTTTCAATCTTTTTTCTCTGGCTCTACCTCTGCTGCCTATACCTTAAATACTGGGGCTACCTAGGGTTCAGGTTTGAACTCTCACTTCTTATTTTTTTTACACACTCTTGTTACTCTTCTGCCTCCCATGCTTAATGCAGACTTCTCTCTTCCATTCTTAAATGTATACTTCCATCTAGTATATGTTTCCACATGAAGTTAATTTTTCTGAAGAGGATAAGGTCTGTGTCTCTATCTAATTTTTGTATGTGGATATTCAGTTGTTCCAGCACCATTTGTTGAAAAGACCATTTTTACTCCATTGTATTGCCTTTACTCCCTTGTCAAAGAGCAGTTGACTACATTTATATGGGCATATTTCTGGGCTCTCTATTCTGTTTCATTGGTCTATTTATCTATGCTCTTGTCAATATCATACTGCCTATAAAGATGACAGTGTAAATTGTCACTAAAGTCAGGTAGTGTCAGTCTTGCAACTTAGTCCTTCTTTAATATTTGTTGGCTATATATTGTGTTGGTCTTTTGCCTGTGTAAACTTTAGCATTAGTTTGTGAAATTCACAAAATAACTTGCTGGGATTTTGGCTGGTATTGCATTGAATTTATAAATTAAGTTGGAAAGAACTGACATCTTGACAATATTGAGTCTTCTTATCCATGAACATGGAATAGCTCTCCCTTTATTTAGGTCTTTGGTTTCATTAATCAGAGTTTTGCTTATAAAGTCTTGTACACATTTTGTTACATGTATACCTAAGTATTTAGATTTGGGGTGGCACTAATATAAATAGCATTGTATTTTTAATTTCAAATTCTACTTTGTTCAATGCTGCTATATGGAAAAGTGACTGACAGTTGTTTGTTAATTATATGTCCTTCAACCTTGATATAATTCCTTATCACTTCTAGGTGTTCTTTCTGTTGATTCTTTTGGATATTCTACATAGACCATCACGCCATCTGTGAACATACAGTTTTATTTCTTCCTTCCCAATCTGCATACATTTTATGTTTTCCTGTCTTATTGCATTATCTAGTATTTCTAATATGATATTGAAAAGAATTGGTGAGAAGGGACATCTTTGCCTTTTTCCTAATCTTAGTGGGAAAGCATATTCAATCCTTAAACATACCTTAAAGCCCAATCACTTCTCACTTCCTCCAGAATTTTTTTCAGGTGCCCATATTGATCTTTGCCCTCTCTAGATTTGAGAGAATTCAACACTTACTCAATCTTGAGCTGTTTTCTGTTGCTAATTTTGTTCCTCTAGGTAGAAGCAATATTCCTCAGGGGCAACAGCTCTCTGCCTTTTACTTGTGAAGCTTTACTGTGTTCCTTAAGAGCTGGGAAAGAGTAGGTACTCAAAACAACACATGCTACTAGATAGATTTTATTTTATATTGACACATATATATGATAGCAGGTCATATAATAGATACCTTGGTGCTATTTCTGAGACCATCATTGACTTATTGAAGACAGCTGTTTCTAGAACTAAAGTTAAAATACAAATGAATAGGGTAATGTTTTAGAAATCATTAATGTGTTTTTTCTCCTTCCACTTCCTTGTTCATGATCTTCTTCCTAATCAGTACAATGTCAGTGATGGTGTGGTTTGGGTTGAAGGAGATTAGATTGCTCCAGATAAATACTAGAGAAAGATGGTTTAGTGGAAAGATGATTTGCATAATAGCCTGGACACCAAGAATGAAACCCAGATTTCCATGTTGTATGAAGAAGAGAGCTCTGGGGCCATGGCAGCTGGTCCACAGTTCTTGGTGCCCTATTATAAAAGGAGTCTATAGTTCAGAGAAGTGAAAAATCCTACAGTCCTGGGATTATGTGAAGAAGAGAATGAAGATCAGTGATTTGATTATATTAGGCCTCAACTCTCTATTATATATCACTTCCACCACTCCAAGCAGATGATGGTAGGCTTCAGATGTATCTGAGTGGCATAAATACCCACACAAAGAAGGGAACAGAGAATCCATATGCATCTGTCTTCAGAGGCAATATTCAAAATATTTAATAACCAGATTCCCTAGACTAATCAGAATCTAGACAGAAAGTTAAGTGGTATCCATCTTCAATGAGGCAAAGTGGGTCAGATACTCCAATGATTTGAAACAGTGGACATTTACCAACAAGCATGAAAATATGGTGATGTTTTAACAATGATTATAGATATGCTGGTGAATACCAGCTGAACACCAGCCTTGGCTATGCTGAATCTGGCCTCCATGAAGAAATGGCACAGAGTGGATAGAACTAAACCTAAAGCAATATTATTGGCTTCCATGAAACCATCATAGACTCACTGAAGATAGCTCACTTCAGAATCAAGTATCTGAATAGCATAAATCCCTACACAAACAAGTGATAAGACCTTTGTGTGATGTGCAGAAATCCAGAAGCTCCATCAAATCTCAGCGAGGGAATGGGGAAGTAAGTGCTCACTGCAAGCCTATAGTTGAGAGGTGGAGTTAGCCCCAAAGATGACTTTTAAGACTTATTGGCAAGAGGCTGGAGCTGCGAGGTACAGCAGAGGTGCACTCCTGAAAAGTCCAGCAGCTGATGGGATCTGTTAATCCTTAGTGGTCCCCAGTCCAGGTAGCAGAATAGACCAGTTCTGTCAAGGCAGGGACTAGAGAGGAACAAGAAGATAGTCTTCCCTCCTTCACCCTGAGGTCCCATAATCCACATTTGTCCCTTTTTCTCCAAGAATCCAACTTGAGAAAGATGGGGGTGGTAGGTGTGAAGAGGGAGTAGGTGGTGGCCAAATTGCAAAGATTGAGGTTTTAAAACTGCCAGTTAAACTTATAATAATATGGTAGAACTTTGATAGATAATGTTTCAATTATTTAAGCATACTAAAACTAATATATTGAATTTTAAAAGATTTTTGAAAAAAATCTAGTCTGTGGAACTTTGTGAAGGAGTCAAGTTTTCAAAATTGGTAAAATTATAATTTTGCATGTGCATGTGTTTGCAGTTATTTGCAAAGCTTGATTATGAGCAAATCTGTAACCCTACTACATAGATGGTAGAAGAGGAACAGTTTTGCCAATTTTGGGGGCCTGTAAATTTAAGAAAGCTGCATGATTAAGGAGGTGAACATATTTGCATTTTAGAATTGATGCTTTTTAATGTCAATATCTCTAGCATGGCTTTCTCTTTATGGACATACAAAAAAAATGACCCCACACATGCCAGACTAATAATTATCTCCCTGACGAAATGTAAGATGAGAAATTGAAACTTGACACTTGGAAGCTAGGCCTATTTTATTGTAGGAGTGCAAGTGCTTCTGCATATGTATTTTTTACTCATCCAAGTACATAAAGGAGACAATTTTCTAAAAGAACATAATTGCACACATTCATCCAAATAAATCTGCAAGTAGATAGTGAGAACTCAAGTAATGAGTATAATAAGGCATTGTAGGCAGATCTTAAAAGCAAATCACATAGACTCTCAGCTGAGCCTTATTTTGGATAGAATTGTGCAATGTGCCTGCTTAGGAAACCACCTTTGTCCTGCTTATGCAGTTAGGCTAAGAGAACTGTAGCTAGCACGCTGCCCGCCCTCTTAAAGAAGAACATGGAACTTGTTTCAAGGGGGCCAGACGAAGAACTAGAGCTAAGAGCTCAGAAAAAGCTGCTATTTAAACCTGAGATCCTATCCTTTTCAACGTGTCCTGGCTAGGAATCAGAGGCCCCACAAAAGCATGGGAGGCAGGGCAAAAGAGGCTATCCACAAGATAGCTATAGGTTTAAAATAGAATGTAAAACTCACATTCTGCTCACATTCTGTAAATTGCATACACCCTAAAGAATTCTTGCATCTGCTCCAGGTTTTTGCATGGATGCTTTTGAGCCTGGTTCCTGGGTGTTTC
Source organism: Anoura caudifer (assembly GCA_004027475.1). Taxonomy (NCBI): domain Eukaryota; kingdom Metazoa; phylum Chordata; class Mammalia; order Chiroptera; family Phyllostomidae; genus Anoura; species Anoura caudifer. The sequence continues at coordinate 15,684 of PVKU01006002.1, forward strand.
CTATAAGGAAATGGTACCCAACATGTGTAGCATCAGCACCCCCTGGGAACTTGTTAGCGATGCAGGTTCTTGGGTACTGCTCAGACTGACTGAATCAGAAACTCTGGGAGTGGGGCCCAAGAATTTTTTTTTTTTGCTAAGGTCTCCAGGGGTTTTGAGGCTCACTAGAATTTGAGAACTGTTTTAAGAAGAGCAGTGACCCAGGGACAAAGGAACTGAGAGAGGTAACAGAAGGGGCCAGACAGGTGATGATGCCCCCAGCTTAAGGTCCACTTCTTCAGCTGCCATGCCCAAGAGGAGGAGGAAGGTATCACAGTGGCTAAGCTAGAACAGCACTGAGGCTTTAGCCAGTCCCTCCACCATTTGGGCAGTAGGAACTTGCCCAAGACTGTACAACAGTATTCAAGTGGGACTCAGATCTGAGTCTCCTGACTTCCCGTGCTGTGATTCCTGCACTAGGAAAAGTAACCTGTGTGGAGTGGCAGGGAAGGGAGGACAGGTAGAGACTTGGTGTATTTCAGAGACCACTGGAAAGAAATGAATTTAAGTTGTTAATACACAACCAGCCCTTTAAGAAATATTAAGTGAGCCTTTCAGGATCGGAGGACACTAGATAGTAACTTGTATATACATAAATAAGGAACACCAGTAATTGTAATTACAGATACAGGTTAAAATATAGAATAAATGTAATTTTTTTGTAAGAAGAAAAGAAAAGAAAGAAGCTATTTAACAGGGCTAAGTTTCTGTTTATTTAAGAAGAGCATTTGGGAAATAGCCTTCAGGTCTTCTAATTGTAAAACTCTAGTTATTTGAGAGACAACAAAACTCAAATGCCCAAGAGAGCCAGGCAAAAAATATCAATGAATTACATGGTCTGTGTGAAAACACAAGGGGTATACACTCTTGGGAAAGAGGCACTGACTTCCAGCTGATGGTCAGGGACACAGGAAAGAGGGTGTGGGATGGTCAGAAAGCCCTGGTTGCCAGTCTCTGCCCCTTTACCTATTCTTTACCATCCCTTCAAGTCCCATGGGAGAGGGGGCACAGCCACCTTGCATTTCCCATCTCAAACCCCAAACATCATATTCCCTTTGCTTAAGACAAATTAGTGACTCACTGGATATTATTTCTGCCATGGACAAATAATGAACAATTTACTTTCAGTTGATGGCAAATAATTTCCTTTCTAGTTGTTGAAGAGGCCATAAAGAATTTATCCTTTTAAATATGAATAACACTCACTTAAAATTTTTTTATTTTGAAATAATTAGGAGGTTGCAAAGAAATGTGCACCCAGCCCTCCCTAATGTTAGCATCTTATACAACTGTAGTTCAATATCAACACCAAGAAATTGCCGTTGGCATAGTGCATAGAGCTTATTCTGATTTCATCAATTATATCTGAAGTATATGTATGTGTGTATATACTCTGCAATTGTATTACATTGTAGCCTTTCATAACCACAACCACGATTGTGTACTCAGTGCTATCCTCACCAAAAGATTCCCTAGTGTTACCTCCGTATAACCACACACTCCTAGTCCCTAACCCCTGGGAACTGCAGATTTTCTGTATATTCCTAAATTATATTATTCCACAAATGTTACATAGATGGAATTATGCAGTGCAATTCTTAGATATTAGTTTTTTTAAAAATTCACATACATTCCTTGAGGTTCATCAGGCATCCCTTATTCACTTCCTTTTATTATTTTTTATTTATTCACTTTTTGGCTGAGTGGTATGCCATGGTACAGATGCACCACAGTCTGATTAACCATTTCCTCTTTCAAGGATATTTGATGGGTTTCTAGGTTTGGGTTTTTATGAATAAAACTGCTGTAAACATTTGTGTGCAAGTTTGTGTGCTGAAATAAGTTTCCACTTCTCTGAAGTATATATCATATGGTAAGTCCATTTTTAGTTTTGAAAGGAAATGCCTATTTTTCATAGTGACTGTACCATTTTATATTCCCACCAGCCATGTATGAGTAAGTGCTGTTATCACTGTTTTGCATTTCAGCCATTTTGATAAATGTGCAGTGGTATCTTCTAGTTTTAATTTGTATTTCTCTAATTTGTATTTTTCTCTGTTACATTGAATGCCTCCAAACAGAAAGAGAACCCAAGGCAGCTTGTGTGACAGACAATATTTCCCCAAAAGCCAACAACAATATTGCCCTGTCCATGAACTCTTCTTCCATGTGACTCAATTCCTCTCACTGAGGAACATTTTTTATTCCACCCCCTCCCCAAGTCTGAAAGGGCTGTGACTACAGTGGAAGTGACACTATGTGACTTTAGGCTATGTCATAAAAGTGTCATGCACTTCCACGCTATTTTCTTGGGACATTCACTCTTGGAATGCAGCCTCCATGCTGCAAGGAAGGCCACATGGCGAGGCCACATTGCAGGTGTCCCAGCTGCCAGCTCCTGCTGCACACCCACCTATCAGCTGGCACTCACTACTTGACATGTGACTGAGGAAGATGTCTCGCTGCATCATCTGACCACAGGTCAGAGCAGCACAGGCTAGGTGAGCCCAGCCAACTCTCAGAGCAATGTGAGAATGCTAAAATGACTTTTGCTTCAAGATGCTCAGTGTTGGGGTGATTTGTTATAATGACAATAAATGAACAAAAATGTCTTCTCTACAAAACTCCATGTTCTAATAGATTAGTATAAACTGTACTCTCAGACTTTTCTTAGAGTAACCATACTTGATCTAAAACAACATTTTCTTTCTGTCTAGAAACTGAAGCCCAGTGGAGTCAACACAGTGCATCATTCTGAAATGTGGATGAGCACACTCTGGCCAAGAGAAACAGGATCTGCTCAACATGTGGCCTGTCCCCTCTTCCTGGAACAGTCACACCCCTGAGAGCCACAGGCTCCACTCGCTCAGAAATCTCTGCTATAAGGTCACCCCTTCAGAAGGGCCTTCTCTGACCAGTCTCTGTAACTGACCCCCTCTGCCCTATCCCACCTCCTTACCCTGCTTAAATTAAATAATTCCAGCAACCTTAGTACTTATCATCACCTGTGTGGTGGTGACTTTATTTGTATAGTTATCTATTTCTTTATTATCACACCTCCATGCCCCTAATACACTTAATGAAGTAGTGATTTTGCTTTTTTCCTTCTTAGGACTTAGAACCATCCCTGGAACACAGTTGACTTTCAGGTAATATTTATTGTATGAGTGACTGAACAAACCAATAAGACTAATGCACTAACAATGTGCTGGTCCCTGTGAATACTTCGTTGGGTGCATGGAAATGCAGGCAACATTTGAAACAGGTTCTGTCCATGAGGTTGATGCTGAATGATTCAATAACCTTAATATCTTGTGGGGAGGGGGAGATATTTAAGTGAACTGATTAAACAATAAATTATTACCTTAGTATCATGTCTGATTTTGACATCTGACATGTACTTAGAGCAAGAAAGCCTTTGTCATCCGTTTCTAGAAACAAGGAAAGGAAGCCTGGCTTGAATGTACCCTGCTTTGCTCTTTTTTCTTGCACCGGCCCTCAGAGGTTTATGGACCAGTTCCAATGCTTTGCAAATTGTACTCTGAGGTTGGGGGGCCCCATCTCTGTCTTTCCTGAGTCAGGCCAGGAAAGGGGTCCTGCTGTTTTCCTGTAGCTCTCCTGTTCTGTGGGAGAGTGCACAAAAATGGTGCCATATTTGTCTCCTTCCTGCATCCACATCCCTTTGCAGTGTAACTTTGCATCTTCTCCCATCAAGAGGTAAAGTCTTTTTCCCCAACCCTTACATCTAGGCTTGACCTTGTGACTTTGGCCAAAGGGATGTTAGCAAACATGATGTAAGACAGTGTGGTGGGTTCAGAAGTGTGTGTGCACTGGGCTTTCCTCTGTTACTGCTCTTGGGAACCTGGCCACAGGCCACAAATGAGCCTGGGCTAGCCTGCTGGAAGATGAGTGACACATGGCTATCACCCCCCGCCATCCTGACTGAGGGCCAGCCAAGCGCCAGGCAAATGAGGGAGACTGTCAACTGCACACTGACCACAAATAAAACAGATAGTTGTGCTGATGCCACGTGGAGCAGAGGCGAGCTGTCCCAGCTGAGGTCAGCTCATGTGCTGACTCAGAATAATTAGCAAATATATGGTTGCTGTTTTAGGCCACTAACTGGAGAATGTTTGTTATAAAGCAAAACTGACTGATATATACTCTCTTTTAAAAAGTTTTTAGTTAGAACAATGCAGAGGCAGGATTTAAAACTGTCCATTAAACATAATCCTAAGTTTGCAAATTATATATATATAATGTTTGTATAGAAAATAATACAATAATTAATAAATAATAACATGAAAAAATCTTTGTGTTTCACATACTCACAACTGTAAATCTCCCTTTTAAAAAAAATAAATTTCTGCAATAAAATTGACAATTCTTTTTTAAACAAAAGAAGAAAAGCCAAAGGGCTTGGTCATTTTCCTCTGGCTGCCTTCTGGCCATTCCTGGGCAAATTCTGATGTGACATGAATGTCTTCCACATGGCTGAGTTTCCTGGGTTGTAACACAGATCATCAAAGGAACAGCTGGCCCCATTCATCTCAGGGCTCTTACCTTTGGTGGAAGTTTCAGGGAAGTTAAAAGGACCTAAATAGTAAAAATCTATTATTCGAAACTATTCCATTTAAGCCTTCTGTGGAACATCAACTCATTCTTATCTTGGCTGTTGAATTCTATGTTCTTTGGTACCATGGTGTGGCTGATGAGTTTCAACAGTATCCCTTGAGGAAGTTGCAATGATGGGAAATGCAGAAATCTAGGCCTAGAGATATGCTCATGTGATGAGTATCTTCTGTTTGTCCTAGATCTATTCCCCTACCTTCTCTTAGCCCTGGGAGGCCATCCTGTGTTTACTGATGACTTCTGATTTGCTTTAGCTAATGGGGAGCATCAACAGGGGAAGGGAAGGAAGGACCAGAGTGAGGTTGGGGTGTTGATTCCCCCAGCTCCCATCCTGCAGCTTCGCTGTGGTCTGGCTTTCACTGAAGCCCAGACTCCTGCTATGCAGCCCTCTTCATGCAACAATGTCTGTCTCCAGGCTCTGGTAGCCAGTTCCCACCTCACCTCTCCAGGTAAGAGCAGCACTGCATTCTGGAGTACCACACTAATCCTCACATGCTTTTCTAATCCTCCTGACTTGTCTGCCTCTGCCCACACCTTATTAAACTCTCCTCAAATGGTCCACTGCAGTGTGACATCTGTTTCCTGCAGGGACTCCAACAGATATTGCAGACATGTATAGTCACAAGAACAGGGTCACAAAACCCTAGAAAGCATCATCTTCTCCAACAAAATAAGAACATGGCAGAAAAAGAAAGTTCCATAGTTTTCATTACTTCCTGCACTCATTGCTAATGTGCAAAATTATCTGTCAAATTCGAGCCCCATATAATTCTGACTAACAGGATGACACAGAGGATAGTGATTTCTTTTTTGTAAGATGTTTGGGAAGGACAGTGGGTGACTTGTGACTAAAAAATGAGGATCATGAGAAAGTGTTCTTAGGAGAACAATATCCACTATGGACAAAGTGGCAAGCTAAAGCATGGAGAGGCCAAACAGGAAAATCTTACCCGCCCATCGCTCGTCAGGAGGATGGAGTCACTCTTTATGTCCCTGTGAATCACTCCCTGATCGTGAAGGTAGGAGAGAGCTCTCAGAACCGACAGACACACAGTAGCTATCTGTTCTTCATTCATTCTAGAAGGAAAATAACATTTAAGAAGCAAGGACAGATTGAAGAACACCTTTGAAATGATCCAGAGAGGGAGCTCCCTAGCGTTCTAGTGAATCAGCCCATATCTGGAAAATCTACAGGCAAGGAAAAGGAATTCTTTCGGTTCTGATTCATAGAACCTAAAGCTGGACATGAGGGTGATGGGGGCCAAACATAAGCCAAGGGCCAGAGACGTCCATTTGCTGTTTTTGTTTTTGGACTGTTAATGAAATTGTACTTTTTTGGACTTTTATAGGTTATTCCTATACCTCCATGGTCCTACAGAGAGTGTGTACTGAATAGCATCAAGGTTCCAGGAGTTTCTGTTAGGTGACCCTGAGCAAGTCCTTCAACTTCCACAGATCTTTTTTCTGATCTTGGAAATGTGGACAACCTCAGTTCTCTCCAAGGCAGGACTTGGACATAGTGATCTTTGGACTGCTGAAACTTGCCCTGCCTTTCACTAACAACCCCCTCCCTCCTTCAAGAACTGGAGGTTTCTTATGCTCCAGGTCCTTTCAAGAAGGAAATTGGAGCTAGTTAGTTCCTAATACTAAGTGTGAAGGGATGATGCTTTAATTGATGCACCATAGCAATGAGAGGGGCAAGACAGCATGGGACATGGTTCCTGTATTTCATGGTTGCATACCTCTGAAGAAGGTATTTCTGGTTTCAGAGGAGATTACACAGGTAATGTAATGTATTTAGTTCAATCTGTGACTTCCTTGATGGAATGCATCTGAACTTGTTTGATACAAAGTAGGCATTGAAAAGAACCCTGACAAAGGGAGAACTCTAGAGACATGTGTGGCTATCTGAAGCCCTGGGCAAGAAAAAAGCCTCTCTTCCAGATAAATTTTTATGAATTGTTTTATATGTAAGTTACATTTGTCTTGTTCTTAGGTCTCTTCAGTACATTTGTTTCTATAAATTAGGATGCTCTTATGCATTTGGGTGGTGGGCATGTCAATGGCTACACTACCAGGAGTCTGCCAGCTGAAATGTTGGTGAAAAAAGTTTTAAACTGTTTCATAGACTGGGAGCTGTAGGGGTATGATTGAAATCTTGCCTCATTTTAGTGGGAAAACAATAGCATATTTTGTTCTTCACAGGGTTTCCCAAAGCTTTCTTGCTTCCTTGCATTCTCCCTATGGTTTTTCACTAATGACTTGGGTACTATTTCAGTGACATTAGATAATATTCAATGCCTCTCCTTCATAACAATCTTCTCTTAACTCTTCGGCATTTTACTTACCAGAAAGACTGAACTTAAATATTCCCACATGTAACATTTTGTACATCTGTTCCCTAGAACATTGCTTCTCCAAATGTGATTCATGAACTATATAAGCCTTGGCATCACCTGGGAGTTATTATTTTTAATATATTTTATTGATTATGCTATTATAGTTTTCCAAATTTTTTCTCCTTTGCCCCCTTCACCCAGTAACCCCATTCTCTCCAGCAATCCCTTTTCCTTAGTTCATGTTTGTGGGGTGTGTATATAAATACTTCAGCTCTCCATTTCCTATACTATTCTTAACATCCCCCTGTCTATTTTGTACCTACCAATTTATGCTACTTAACCCTCATTCTCCCCCTTCCCCCTCCCAACTGATAACCCTCCATGTGATCTCCATATCTATGATTCTGTTCCTACTCTGCTTGTTTGTTTTTTAGATTCAGCTGTTGATAGTTGTGAATTTGTTGCCTTTTAGTGTGCATAGTTTTGATCTTCTCTTCCTTAAATAAGTCCCTTTAACATTTCATATAGTAATGGCTTGGTGATGATGAATTCCTTTAGCTTTACCTTCTCTGGGAAGCACTTTATCTATCTGCACTTCCATTTTAAATGATAGCTTTGCTGGATAGAGTAATCTAGGTTGTAGGTCCTTGCTTTTCATCACTTGAATACTTCCTGTCAGTCCCTTCTTGCCTGCAAAATTTCTTTTGAGAAATCAGCTGACAGTCTTATGGGAACTCTTTTGCAGGTAACTGTCTCCTTTTCTCTTGCTGCTTTTAAGATTCTCTCTTTATCTTTAACCTTTGGCATTTTAATTATAATGTGTCCTGGTGTGGTCCTCTTTGGGTCCAACTTGTTTGGGACTATCTGTGCTTCCTGGACTTATATGTCTATTTCTTTCCTAGGCAAGTTTTCTTTCATTATTTTTCCAAATGAGTTTTCAATTTCTGGCTCTTTCTCTTCTTCTGGCATTCCTATAATTTAGATGTTGGTACGTTTGGAGATGTCCCAGAGTCTTTGTAGTGTATCCCAATTTTTTAAAAAACCTTTTTTTCTTCTTGCTGTTCTGATTGAATGCTTTTTTTCTTCCTTATGTTCTAAATCATTGATTTGATTTTCAGTTTCATCCCCTCCACTCTTGGTTCCCTGTAGATTTTTCTTTATTTTGCTTAATGTAAACTTCATTTCTGCCTGGGTCTTTTTTATGCTGTTGCCACACTCAATGAGTTCTTTAAGCACCCTGATTACCATTGTTTTGAACTCTGTATCTAATTGGTTGGTTATTTCTGTTTCATTTAGTTCTTTTTCTAGAGTTTTGTTCTGTTCTTTCAATTGGGCGATATTTCTTTGTCTCCTGAATTTGGCAGCCTCCCTGTGTTTGTTTCTGTGTATTAGATAGAGCTGCTTTGACTCCGTCTTAGTAGTATGGCCTTAGAAAAGTACACCTGTAAATTGAATGAGGCAGAACCTTAGGGAATCACCAGGGTGGGGCAACCCATGTCACCACTTTGTGGTTATGCAGGGGAGGCCTCAGAGAGGAGACAACACTGCTGCCTGGCTTCTGGAGGTTGGCATGAAAGGAAGCTGTCTCCTGGTGCTCACCCTATTTTCATTCATTTTACTTTCTCCCCATATGCCACTTGTGCACTTCTAGTGGTTGCCCTGGTGTTGAATCCCAGAGGGGAGGTGTCTCCTAAATCCATGCAGGCCCTTTAGGAGGAGTCTCCTGAGAATCTGGCAGTTTCTTCTGTCACCTCACTCCCCACTGGTTTTTACAGCCAGAAGTTATGGGGATTTATCTTCCTGGCACTGGAAGCCTAGTCTGGATGGTCTGGTTTGGAGCTGGGATCCATGGGTCCTGAGGTATCCCTTCCAATTTTTATCCACCACACATGAATGTGAAACTTCCCATTCTGCCCCCTCTCTGGGCCACTTCATTGTCTTCATGTCTTTTCTCTTCTCTCTGCCTGTCTGCCTGCTTCTGTGTCTCTGTTCCTCCTACCCATCTGAATGAATGTGGCTTCTTTAAATCCTTGGTTGTTGGACTTCCATACAGCTCGATTTTCTGATGGTTCTGAGTGATATTTATTATATAGTCTACTTGTAATTTTTTCTGTAGTTGTACAAGGAGGTGAAATGTGTTTATGCCTCCATCTTGACTGGAAGTCCTGTTCTCTTTATTTTTTAACTCCTCACTGGAAGATATCCTCCATCACAGTGCTGGAGGCCTGAGGCTGGAGAAAGCACAGGGGAGAGTTTGTGCAGGATAGCTGCTTGTCACTCTTCCTCATGGCTGTTATTGCAGGCCCTACACATTAACTCCGCTCTCCCTGACTCATTCCTCTTCCCTCTCTGGAATATTTTTCATCATCTGGAAGCTTTTTAGAATGCAGAGTATAACAGCTCTCTACATTGAATCAGGATCTGTATTTTAATAAAACCCATAAGTGATTTGCATATTAAAATTTGAGAAGCACTGTCTTAGCATATACTCTTTTTTTTTTTGCATATACTCTTTTCTGTGTGTTACAGGCCCCTTTCTTCCCACATTCTGTCTTAGTAAACTCCTATTTATCTCTCAAAACCCAACTCAGATTTCACCTTATATTGGAAATCTTTCTTGACTCTCCCTGATAGAGACATTCAGGTATTCTTCTTTTAAAAAAAATATTTCATTGTTTATACTATTACAGTTGTCCCACTTTCTCTCCCTCACCCTCCATCCACCCAGCTGGCCCCCACTTCCATAATCAGTCCCTTCACTGTTGTCCATGTCCATGGGTTCTTCATATATGTCCTTTCACTAATCCCTTCACTTTCTTTCAATCAGTCCCCACATCTCCCCTCCTCTCTTACAGCTGTCAGTCTATTTCATGATTCTATGCCTCTGGTTCTCTTTTGCTTATTAGTTTATTTTGTTCATTAGATTCCTTTTATAAATAAGATCATATGGTATTTGTCTTTCACTGACTGGTTTATTTCACTTAGCATAATATTCTCCAGTTCCATCTGTGATATGGCAAAAAGTAAGATTTCCTTTCTTGTGTGCTGAATAGTATTCTGTTGTGTAAATGTACCACAGTTTTTTGATCCACTCATATACTGATGGGCACTGAGGCTGTTGTTTCCATATCTTGGCTATTTGTCAATAGCACTGCTATGGACATGGGGGTGCATAAATTCTTTTGAATTTGTGTTTTGGGATTCCTTGGGTATAATCCCAGCAGTGGAATTGCTGGGTCATAAGGCTGGTACATTTTTAGTTTTTTTTAGGAAATTCCATATTGTTTTCCACAGTGGCTATACCAGTCTGCATTCTCACCAACAGTGCACTAGGGTTCCCTTTTCTCTACATCCTCACCAGCACCTGTTTTTGTTTGTCAATTTATGTATTAATGATAGCCATTCCAACAGGTGTGAGGTAGTATCTCATTGTGGTTTTAATTTGTATCTCTCTGATGGTTAGTGATGTTGAGTATATGTCTATTGGCCATCTGTATGTCCTCCTTGGAGAAGTGTCTATTCATGTCCTTGCCCACTTATTAATTGAATTATTTGTCTTCCTGGTGCTGAGTTGTAACCTTTCTAATGCTATGCAGGTAGTATAATGTATGTATTTCTAATCTGTGATTTCCTTGAAGGAATGTTTTTCAGCCTTATTCTTTTGTGTCTTTTATATCCCCAGCATTTAGGAAAGAGCCCAACACATAAAAAGGGACTGATAAACACTTGATGAAACTGGCACATCAGGGAAGTATGTAACAATGGTAATTAGCCATTGTTACTTGCCAGACTATTAAACACAGAATCAACAAATTTCTCTGTGTTATATAACTTTGTTACTATGACATAAATCTTTGACTGATCTTCCACCTGCCCCTACCTTCCCCAGATACCCTTCATGTACCAACACATAGCAATGACATGGCAACTCAGGAGAATGAAATTTAGTTTTTGGTATCTATGCAGAGATAAAAATTTTGACTATTTGTCACCAAAATCTCATTCTCAGAAGCTTGCTAATTTAAAATAAATGGGCATTAATGAACTTCTGGAGGGCAAGGAAAATGTTAATTTGATGAATGAACTATGCATATATGATATTGTAATAGGCACCTGGGGAATACAGAGGAAGAGGTAGCCATGGTTCTTGATTTCAAAGTGTTTATAATTTATGAAGAGTTCATTGAGGCCTCCCCCAGAAGAGAATAATAAATACTTTGAATTGTTTGTCTGGATAATAAGGAAACTTACCTGGTGTGAGTAACAATGTCTGTCAAGGCACCACCTTCTAGGAATTCCATGACTACCCAGAGCTCATTGTTGACAAGGTAGCTGTTGTACATGTCGACCACATTGTCATGGTGGTAATCCCGCATTATCACAACCTGGGCAAATAGAAAGATACTTTTTGACTCGTGGCAGTGAAATTTGGTTTCCTGTTTTATTGGGGTCACATTTGTGCTTTGAGTACAACTGATTGACAGCAGCTAGTAGAAATAAAGGGAATCAAGTTAGTAAATCTAGAGAAAATGGCAGGTCAACCAGACATTGTGTCAGGGAGAATAAGGAGTGAGGATGGGCAGAACCAAGACAAGGCTGCATCCACAGAGGGAGGCAAGTTGCCTGTTCTGGGGATATAACAAGATACCCCTAAGGATGTCCTACAGAATGCACTGTCCATACTCTACAGTTGCTTAACCTGGTAAAAGTATCACTAATTCATGGTACATGAGTAAATGGTGAGACTCACAAGTGAATGAAGTAAACAGTTACCAGGAGTGGGGCCACATGATACCAACTTAACTTCTTGGGAGAAGGTCTGGGTTGAATTTCAGAGAGGTCTTGGCTATATATGGAGGATGGGCCTTGAAGGTAAAGACAAATATGACTTAGGCATAAAAAAGCTAACTAGAATCTGTTTACTGGAGAAAGCTTCCAGGAATTGCTGCTCTGTGGCTGCTTCTGGTGATATTTTTGGAATTCATGTTAAATAAACATTACAGAGTTATTTGCTGAAATTATATTTGCCCTGTCTGTTCTGGCATTGTGGGAAATAAGTTGCAGAAATCAGGAGTTGTGGGCTGGGAAGAAGCTGAAGCCCACTCACCTGGTCCTCTCTGTGTGGTTTAGGGCATAGGATAGAAATGAACACCTTCATGAACTGGAGCCACCACAGAAGAGGGTCCCAAGTCACTGCTGACTGCATTTTTTACAGTGTCTGTTTATTGCTCTGAGAGCTATATGTGGGTGGTACATTCTCTGCTAAAGACTGGCATGTCTAACATTGGAATCCTGACTTGATATCTTTAAGATTTAGAGTTCTCATCCACAAAAGCTCATCTATTTCTTCAAGACCTTCACAAAATCATTAAACACTTCTAAATGTTTTGTCCCTGGATGCAGGTACTCATTTTTTCCACCTATGCACATTTGAGAACTCTCAAGTGAAAAGCAAGTTGAAAGGTAAAATGAGAAAGTTGAAAAATAGGTGCAACATATATGTATAGAAAAGTGTTAATTCCTTAATATATCCAGAGCTCTTACAAATCAATGGGGCAAATGCTAGCACCCTACTTGAAAACTGTGCAAAAACAATACAATTCAATGAAGAAATTAAAAATGGCCTATAGACATTTAAAAATAGATTTAACTTCACTAGTAATAACAGTGTTAATTATAGCAGTATTATTTATTCATGTCTGTCAGATTAACAGAGATAACATGATAGTATCCAATGGTTGGTGAGGTCCAAATTGGTACATACTCTTTGGAAATCAATACTATATATATATATATATCATTTCTCTATGTTGAAAATATATAGAAAGGAAATACTGAAATATTAAAATTGTCTATTTCTTGATTGTATAATTATGAGACTTTTAAAAAGAATATTTTCCATATTTTCTACAGGAAGAATTCATTATTTCTATGGTAGGATGAAATATTTTAAAGTTCCTAAAGAGTGATAGTCAGTCCATTGGTAAACTTGCCTGTGTTTATTGTGATTTAAAAAATTTGGCTACAGAGGATATACAGTATAAAATGAATATATTCCCACAGAAACAGAGGAGCAGGAGGCTTTGGAATCTGCCATCAACCTGCTGTATGACTCTGGGCTAGTCGTTTAACTTACATGAGTCCATATTTCCTTGTTGCTATGGTGATGACATCTTTTTGTCTCATGGTGTTGGGAGAATCAAATCAGATCAATGCTTGGCAGAGTGGCTTATACACATGAAGTACTTTGTAAAGGTAGCAGCCACACATGCATAGAAAGAAGCCAGAAGGAAGGATTATGGGGAATGCTACTTTTGTATTTAGATTTTCACTGTTTTCTGATGTCCTAAAATGCACATATACTATTTCTGAAATGGGAATAAGTGTTCTGTGAGAAAGGATGATCTGAACAAGCCATCTACCTCATTAAAAAGCAGTTCTCGTCTCTGCTGCTTTCGAAGGTCCATTTTCTTCACTGCAACTTGTTTCCCTGTGTGTTTCTCAGTGGCGATGCACACAATTCCGGTTGACCCTTCCCCGATTTTGATAAAGTTGTCCAAGTACTCCCTGGGATCTCCTGGGCTGACTACCAGCTGCAGGGCAGCCCGAAACTGTTCATGGGATACCCTGGAGGGCTGTTGGTCTGATGAGGAGCCCCAGCTGGGTGGGGGGTAGGTGCTGGATGAGATGCTGAGAGAGCTCAGGTAAGAAGCTGTGGAGATGTACTGTGAGCTGGTCTGTAGGGAGGGGTGGTGGTACAGGGTGGCTTTGTGGTACCCGGATGGGTACTGGTGGCTGCTTGAGGAGTAGGCTGCTTTGCTTTGACTTTGAGGTAGTTTGGCAGGGCCCCTGGGGTAGGTGTCAGACCCTGACAGTGGAGGACTGAGGACCATCTGTGCTCGATCGTAATCCACCTGGGAAGACAGACAAGGATGGAGAATATTCACATGTTACATCTGAACACCACAGCCAGTTGGTTGGTGAGCTAACACATGGCTGGTCTGAGGAAGAGCATAATTGAACAACCTGGTCATGGGTGAAGCTGACTTTTCAAGGTCCTGGGTCACCCCTACTTTCCCCCCTTTATCTGACCTCCAATCTCCCCATCCAGGCTCTTTCTTCCCCTTTCCTATCAAATTCCCCAGAAGCAGACTCTGAGGCCTGGATTTGAATGCAAGTAGTGAAATGTGATCTCTGGAGTTATGAAGTGAGACAGTGCAGGGGTAAATGCCAATAAAAAGTGAGTTTATATAACCAAGTTTTGTAACTAAGAGTATGATGGTTAATTTTATGTTTTAACTTGGTTGGGCTATTTTTAGATGTGATGAACATTTAAATCAGTATGGAAAACAGTATGGAATTTTCTCAGAAAACTAAAAATGTATCTGCCTTTTGACCCAGCAATTCCACTGCTAGGATTATATCCTAAGAACCCTAAAACACCAATCCAAAAGAACCTATGCACCTCAATGTTCATAGCAGTACAATTTACAATAGCCAAATGTTGGAAGCAACCTAGGTGCCCATCAGTAAATGAATGGATCAAAAAAAGAAGATAAAAAATATGAACACTAAAAAGAAAGGAAACTCACAGTTATTAACAACCACACCTAAAACAAAAGCAAACCAAGCAAACAACTAGAACAGGAACAGAACCACAGAAATGGAGATCACATGGAGGATTAGCAACAGGGGAGAAGGAGGAGGAGAGAGGGGGAAAGGTACAGAGAATAAATAGCATAGACGGTAGAGAGAAAATAGACAGGGGGAGGGCACTAATAATATGGGAAATGTAGAAGCTAAAGAACTTATGACACATGGACTTGAACTAAAGGGGAAAATGTGGGTGGGAGGGGGTGTGCATGGTGGAGGGGAATGAAGGGAGGAAATGGGACAACAGTGATAGCATAATCAATAAAATATACTTAAAAAAAACAAGAAAGAAACTATGGTATATTTACAGAATGGAATTCTATGAAGCAGAAAGAAAGAAGGAGCTCCTACCCTTTGGGACAGCGTGGATGGAACTGGAAAGCATTAGGCTAAGCGAAATAAGCCAGGCGGTGAAAGACAAATACCATATGAGATCACCTTCAACAGGAACCTAAACAACAACAAAAAAAACAAACAAGCAAAATATAACCAAAGACACTGAAATAGAGAATAGGATGACCAGAGGGGAGAAGAGAGGGAATTTCAGAGGAAAAGGGGAAGCGTTTACAGGAACAAGTATAAAGGACACATGGACAAAAACTAAGGGGGGTGTAAATGGGAGGGAGGTGGGGAGGGCTGGGGGGTTGGCTGAGATGGGAGTAAAAGACAGAAAACTGTACTTGAACAACAATTAAATAAAAAAATTAAAACAATCAGTAGACTTTGAGTAAAGCAGATTACTCTCCTTAATGTGGGTAGGCTGCATCTAATCAGTTGAAGGCATTAACAGAAAAGATTGAGGTCACCCAAAGAGGAAGGATTTTTGCAACTAGATGGTCCTTGGACTCATGACTACATCAACTTCTGCCAGAATTTCTAGCCTGCCAACCAGCCCTGCACATTCTAGACTTTCCGGCCCTCACAATCAGAGAAACCAACCCCTTAAAATCTCTCTCTGTACAGATACACACACACACCCTCCTGAACTCTAGTTCATACTAGAGGGTGGTATGAACTATTCACACACCTAACAGCAGACACATGTAAAAGCAAAAACATGGCTCCTGTGCTAACAGCTTTTTATTACAGCAGTCCCCCCTGATCCATAGGGGATGTATTCCAAGAACCCCACTGGATGCCTGAAATCCTGAATAGTACAGAAGATAATATATACTATGTTTCTTCCTATGCATACATACCTTTTCACTTAAAGGAAGTATTTTACAGCCTTTTTAAAAAAAATAAATTTTGGTGTATTTGAACTGCCAGCATTACTAGTCTTGCACTTTGGGGCCATTATTAAGTAAAATAAGTGTTACTTAAATGCCAGCACTGAGATACTGCAACACTTGATCTGATAACCAAGGTGGCTACTAAGTGACTAAAGTGGGAGTGGAGTATGTACAGCATAGAAATGCCGGACAAAGGGATGATTCATGTCTCGGGTGGGACAGTGTGATAATGGCATGAGATTTCATCATATTACTCAGTTCAATTTAAAACTTAAGTTGTTTACTTTGGGAATTTTCCATTAAACATTTCAGAGAGTGGTTGACAACTGAAACCACAGAGAGTGAAACTATGGATAAGAGGGGAGGGCATTGCATATGCAATATTGTCACTAAGTACGAAATAGTTGAGAATAATCAAAATTTGCAGGGGCTTGTGTGTGAAAGAGAAATTTGGTCAGTCCTCAAAGAAACTCCATGGAAGAGCATTCAACTCTGATTTGAAGAGTGGATTAGGGAATTTGCAGGACAATGGGGAGGGCAGACACAGCATGGCTAGGGAAGCCAGCGAGGGTCTTACATGACACTAGGTATGGATTCTTGCAATTGTCCCCTTCCCAAAATCAGGAATGAGCTCCATTTACCCCTGGAATGACTGAGATCAGGGATGGCAAATATACTACGTCACACTATGTTCACCTCATTGCCCAGGACAGAAAGTGGTGATTGATCAATGAACTCTTTCCTGTAAGATCCTGATGACAATATAGTGCCAGATAGACAGAAGGTGCTCAGAAAGAGATTCATTGATTGGACCTCAGACTCCTTTTTAACACAGTACCTCAGAAAGTCTCTAGCAGTCTACTGGGATGTATACGGAATGACATTTACATGCTCCCTCCCCACCCTATCCACCCCAAAGATCTAGATCTACTATAATATGGCAGATACTGACCACATGTGACTAATTAATTAAAATCAAACTAAGATTTAAAAATTCAGTTCCTTAGTCATATTAGTTACATTTTAAGTATTTTTCAACAGTCATCACATCAGATGGTACAAATAGAGATTTCCACTGCTGCAGAAAGTTCTATTGGCTGGCACTGTTCTACATGAATTAATTGCTCCCAGGTAGTACATTCATTGATTGATTTATTCCACAAATTAATGCTTGAGGAACAAATATATGCTAAACATTATTTCAGATGCTGTGGGAAGGTCCGGTTATAATAAAGATGTATGGTATCTCTGCTATCCTGGAGCTTATATATCAGAGAAGGAGATAGATGATAAGCAAGTAAGCCAATACATATATAGTATGTGGCTGAGTAGTAATAAGAAAAGTAAAGCAGAGTTGGGGGTTGAGAGTGATAAGGTGCCATATTGGACAGCAAAGTGCTTTCTGCCTTGAGAGGGTGCCATTTGAGCAGGAACCTGGTTGAAGTGAAGGAACAAACCTATGAGTGTGGGGGAGGGGTGGTCCAGCCAGAAGGAGAACAGGTAGGATTCTGAGGCACATATAGTCTTGAGGAACAACATGGAGGCTCCCCTGAAGTGGGGAGGGAGGCGGTTTGGAAAAATGAATGGAGAAGCAGGAAAGGGCCAGATCATGTAGACCATAGCAAGGACTCTGGTCATTGCTCTGAGTGAAGGGTGAGCCACTGGAAGTTGCTGAGCAGAGAGGAGTAATATGGTCTTGATTCCGGCCGAAGGAGAAGAGACTTAGGTGGTAAGAGTGGAAATAAGGATGCCAATTAGCTTACTGCCGTCAATGGGGGCTTAGCTTAGGGCAGGTGCTGCAGATGGGGTGAAGAGTGGTGGGATGGAGGGGAGGGTCTGAAGATAGAGCTGACAGGAGTTGCTGATGGTTTAGAATAGAATCTGAAAGAAAAGAATCAAAGATGACTCCTAGGATTTTGGACTGAGCAACAGGCCATTTAATGATTTGAGAAGCACAAGGACAGGAGTAGGTTTTGGGGTGAGGTAATTGCCTCCATGATGGTTCCCAATGATCCCTGCCTCCTGACATTTATACCCTTGTCTCTTCACTTCCTATACTGTACCAGGTGTCTCCATATGAGCAAAAGAACATGGTGGAAATGATAGTGTCTTCTGAGGCCAAAAATGCCACTGTGGTTTCTTTATCTCTTCTCTTGAGTCACTTGCTCTGGTTTTCTCCAGCTGCCATGTCATGAGAACACTCAAGAATCTTATGGAGAGGTCCAGGTGGCAAGGCCTCCTGCCAAAAACCAGGTAGAAACTGAGGCCTCCTGCCAACAGCCATGTGAGTTGTCTAGGAAGTGATCCTCCAGCTCTAGCCAAGCCTTCAGGTGACTGTAGCCAGGGCTGACATCTTGACTACAATTTCAGGCCAGAATCACCCAACTAACCTAGTCATGGAGACCCGATGCACAGAAAGGATGTGAGATAAGAAGTGTTTATTGTTGCTTTAAGTCATTAAGTTTTGGGATAATTTGTTACACAGCAATAGATAATGAATACATAGAAGGAAACAGAGTTCTGTTAAGGATTAAGTTAAGTTTGAGAGAGTTACTATGCATCACTTAGTAATGTGTACTTAGGAGACTAAGTATGTCTCCTAGGAGACTGTCACTTAGGAGATGTCACTTAGGAGACTAAGATGTGCTTTGAATACAGAAAAGAGTGAGGCTAAAGACATGAATCTGATCAGCATTGAGTTGGCATTAAAGCCATGATGTTACATGTGTAAGAGAAGGTCCAAGGACTGCTACATGGAGAGACCAGAAAGCAGGAGAAGGAGTGGCCAGTGACATTGGAAAAAAAAGGAGGGACTAGGGTGTCCTGGAGCCAAGAGAGGAAAGTATTTTGAGAAGAAGAGTAATGCAGCCTGTCAAACTCCACTGAGAAGTGAAGGAGGCTGAGGCACATTGCTCACTGGACCTGGCACCACGGTGGTTGCCTAGAAGAAGGCTGGTGTCCCGAGTTCCTGGGCCATCATACAGCCTGACTAGAAACCTATTCCACCAGTCAGAGAGCAAGATCTGCACACAGTGGGCTCCTGAAAATTGCTACCACGGCACCATTCTCAGTTCTTCTGCAATGTTCATTGGCTGCCAGGTGGCAGTGCTGCCCTGCTGCACAGCCAGTCATGCAGTCCCCCCCGCCCCCCGGCCTTGAGATCACCACACTCAGGTGAGTCCACCACTCAGCCAGCCTCCTACCAAGCACCAGTGACCAGGGAGTGGCTAAGCCATGCCCTATCCTGATTGCAGAGCAAATAGAACACTTGGTTTTCAGAGAGAGAGACTTAGGGTTGAATTCTGACTCTGATGGCTTTAGTCAAATCACTTTACCTCTCTGAGCCTCACTTTCCTCATTTGTAAAATGGGGATCATAATACCTCCCTCACAGGGCTTTTATGAGGCTTCACTGCAGCAACTTAGAGCAATCTAGTGTTTAAGAAACCTGACTCTGGACTCAAATCTTCTTCTCTGACATTTACAAGTTTTGTGATATGGGGCAAGTTATTTAAACTCCCTGTGCTTCAGTTTTCTCATCTGTAAGGTGGTAGCAATAAGAATAATTCCTATTTCCTTAGGTCACCATGAACTCTAAAGGACTGAATACATGTCAGAGGATTCAAACAGTGACAGGCCAATACAGTCTAGGTGGTGGTGTTACATAAAGTGCTCAGCACAGCAGTGGAAATAAAAGAAAAAGTAAATATTAACTACAATATTAATAAAATAGCATTTATTGAAGATGTACAATGTACTGGTGACATATATATTCCTATACATTAATCATCAAAATAATCAGACAAGCTTCCTTCAATTATAATATATAGAACACTATTATAATTGAAATGCAATATTCAAAATCAAGCTGATTTATTTCCTAAGCCCCTGGATTTGGGTCATATATGAGGAAAACTGGCATATATATGGGATGAGGGCAGGGGGGAGTAAAATGTCAGCATAAGTTAAATAATTGGGTTCTCCCTTTAAACTAAGCTGGAGACTAGCCAAGCCCAGGCTAGTAACAGGCCAGCCTGTGAAAAGGGGTGTATAATTTTTATTTTGAATCTGTGTTAGTTTGAAAGGATGCAGTTATTTTGAAAAGAACCGTATCCTCTGGGAATCACAAACATCGCTCCACACTGCGTGAGGCCACTTTCTTCTTCCTGGAGTGTCAGCGGCATTACCAGGCCCCAGGCTTGCCAGCCAGCCTGGGGCACAAAGAGAAGGACGTGTGCCTGCACAAATGGGACAGCTTCCAGCCGTACAGAACGCAGAGATGTGCACTGGGATCTAAAGTCATTGGCTTTGAGATTAGGTCTTTGAGACAAAACAGTGCTATTGTTTCTCACGCCTGCTGATAAAAGGTGCAGACTCATAAAAAAGCAATGGATCATGAACAACCACTATGACAAGAGACAATTTCTGGAACCAAACTTGAGATGTGCATGTCAAAGAACAACTGGCTGCCTGTCTCAAGTGAGGGACCTCGTGATCTTCCCTCCGGGCTTTCATCCACTCAAGGGGGAGATGCTGGGTAAATAACTGACTCTGTGAAGGAGAAATGCATGAGCAACCCTGTTCGAGGCCACCATGTCACTGACCCACTGGCCTCGGTTGGGTCCCAACCGAGGGGGTCATGATGGTGAGTATCGCTGGCTTGCACACTTGTGGCAGGCCTCATTCTTTTTCCCTCTGACAGTCAAGCAGGGGTCCATTTATACCACTTTACTGTTGACAAAACTGAGGCTAATGAGGTGAACTGCTCCCAAGTAGTTCAAGGCAAGGGGCGCTGTAGTGCTGAGGTGATTTCACATCCCAATTCTTCCGCTCAGGTCAGTGCTGCCCTCCCAGTGGGAGGGATGTAGATGTCCCATGTGCTTGGCGCACTGGCACCACAGGCCTGCTTTCTTCCCTGCCTTGGCGTTTCTACCATTAGCGTTCGCTTTCTGATGTGTGTAATCAAGGCTGGATGCTCTCTCTTTGATAAAATGCAGTGTGTTTTATTGTGCCCCTTTCATTAACCAAGTAATCTGTTAGAAATCTATCCTTGCAGAATAGATAACATTATACTAATGTTAATAATGACACAATATTTGCTGAGTGCTTTCCATGTGCCAGGGGTGGTTCTGAGCACTAGATGTACATGGTTGCATTTAATCCTATGATTCACTTTTGCCCCACATTTGATTTACATAGAGCAAGTGGCAACTAGTCTGGCTTTTTCATGCTGGAGGTGAGCAGTCTCTTTGCTTTGTTGTGCCCTGAAAAGGTATCTTCAAGCATCACACTCGAGCACCGGAACCAGCGGCCTCATAGCCCCTGTTGACTCTGTGGGAAGTAGAAAAGGTGCCTCTCCATTTGTCATGGAACACAATTGTTACACAATTAAATAGGACATAATTGTTCCATTTTAGAGATAAGAAAATTGAGGCCCAGTGGATTTTAGTGGGCCATACAAAGTGCTCAAAGCTAAGAAATAGAGTTGGGATTCCAATACAGACAGTGCTACTTTAGAACCCGGGCCCCTGATACATTTTGAAATATACTTCAATGCTCAGAAGGTGGAGAGGGACAGGACAGGGGTGGGAACAGAGTGGAGCAACAAGTACAGAGCTCAAGCCTGTGAGGATGCTTCACTGGGGGCACAGATGTCTAAGCATCCTGGTGCAGAATGCAAGAGCTGGGCCAGAAAACGGTGGATGATAATGCCTGTTGAAAGAACATGCAAGAAACATTGCTTTGGTTTTTTTTTTTTTTTGTAAAAGTGTTGGCTTAGAGAACGCAGCTCAAAATATAAAAAAAAGGAATAATTGTCACAGCAAAATAAGCTGATCATCTATGTACACAATTCATTGCTTTCATTTTCCTTTTGGCCATGGTGGAATTCTGTGTTCAGCTACAACAATGTCCAAACTTTCTTCTATGGATTCTCCCAAAAAAGAAAGCCAAGATTTAGTAACAAGCCCCCTGGCTCTCTTACATGACTCTTAAACTGCTATCATTATTTAATTGCCCAACACTAAATCATCTTTTCCATGACATTCTATATTTGGAAATTAATGAAACATAAATGATAAATTTGCCCCTATATACTGTATCACATATACACACGTTCATGAATGTAAGAAAGACTTGCAAAAGAGTAAAGCTTGAGCTAGGCAAACTTTTCTACAGCCTGATTTACAAGTATAGTCTAGCAGGGGGAAAGGAGTACATGTGAAGTCCATATAAGCAGGTCTGTAATATCGTGAGAGGGATGTAGGGGTTAATCACTGAGTGAAATGACAATGCAGTAGAATTTGGCAAGTGAATGGTACAGATACTTGATAAACAAATCCAATGTACTCTCCCACCATCCAAACCACTTCCAAAAAATCTAAGCATGTAGTCTACCTTTGAAGACCTATTGCAAGGGCATAGGAACCTGAGCAGGGGTTGGGAATCTGCTCTGCAGGAGTGGAAACAATGAAGAGAGACTAGGAAGACTTCTCCCACTCCTCCAAAGAGGGCAATCCTGTGATTTTGTGGAAAACTAACTTCACAGAAATGAGACCATGGTCTGCATACTTTTGAGAGGGCTTTCCATATGGCAAGCTGTAATAAGAAAGACTGGATGATTTTTGCAAATTATCACCCAGGCTGCTAAACTGCTTAGCTGCTGTTCCAAGGCCACTAACTGTCATTGAAAATTGGATATATTCCAAGAAGGAATTCTCTCTACAGGAATCTTTAAAACTACTGAAAGAATGTACAAGCAGTCTTAGTTTCCTTTCTCTCTGAAATGGTTAATGACAGCCATTCATGTTTTTAGTTTCCTGATGCCTGTTAGTATACCATATAAATTAATTCCTAAAAAAATGTGCTTTTTCACATCTCTATTGGAACCCAATCAAAAAGATGGGCAAAAATTAAAAAAGGCTGTATTATATGGAAGTAAATAATCCCCAGCTAACAACTCTGCCAAACTACCCTTCCACAATGCGAACATCTCCAAGGATAGGGTCAGACACAGGCTTGTGATGTATCAGAATTATACATAATTATAGCAATGAATTCGTTTAATCAATCAATTTCACCAGTGGTGTGCTGGGGTGGACAGGGCATAAAACTCCACATAGCTATCAATTGCTCTGATTACAGCTGGCTGTCAGCCAGAATTCCCCTGATACATGTTAGTTAAATGCACATTAATCTGAATTTGGCAGTGTAATCAAGGACCTAACTGAACTGTGAAATTGAATTCTGCAGCAGAACATCATTTGACCATTTTATGCCAAGGCTGGAGAAACAAGCTTGGTGGGGGGAGGGTGGAAAAAGAAAAGAAAGGTGAAAACCCAGCTTCAGCATCTATTTGTCACCATGGTCTGTACTGATGACAGGGAGGACAGGTCCAGGACTATGTGTGTGTGAGCATGTGCCCACAGGATGGGGACTGCGGAATGTTCCATGAAGAATGGAGAGTCTCTCTTTCCACTTCCTGCAGAATTATGGGGGCTGTGAGGCAGCTGGTTCTGGTGCTCCAGTGTGATGCTCCAATACACCTTTTCAGGGCACAAGAAAGCAAAGGGACTGCTCATCTCCAACACGAAAAAGCCAGACTGGTTACTGCTTGCTCTACATAAATCACATGGGGGATACAAATGAATCAGAGGCCTAAGCAAGGAAAGGACATCTCAAATTGCTCTTACGTGACTCAAAGGGTGCTATAACAGGCCCAACCTTGTCTTTGGGAAGGAAAAAAATTCCAGAGAGAATCAATAACTGCTCTCTCTAGAGGAAAATTTTTGAGCCTGGTAATAAAGGGAAGGGGATTCATTAAACCCTTCGACTCAAATGTATGTTTACTCGTATGTTTCCCTCTGGTTATGCTCTGCAATTAAATTCTCCCTGCCTCAGGCAGGAATGCTGCTGATGGGCAGTCCCTACTGGCCCTCAGATGGGGACAGATAGTCTGGCCTGTGGCCGATGGCTCATATGTCTCCATTCTTGAGTTTCCAGCCTCTGCTACCCGCTCTGAGGTGTTTGCTATGCTGAGCACTCTGTCTGTCTCTTGGATTGCTGGATGTTCGGGAACTATTTCATCTCCAATTGCATCCCAATGAAACAGTAACGGCAGTCCCTACTTGAGGCACAACTGTGACTGACATGTGCCCAACCATGGTCAGTTTCCTCCCAATTACTTCTTTTCACTTACAAAATGGAGAGGCCCTATCATAGTCACTTTGGCCTGATGACAAAGGGACACAACCCAAAACTTGAGCTGATGTTCCATTTCAGGGAAAGAGGCAAGTATGTATGCATCATCACTGCCATGAGTTGTGGTCATGAGCAGGCCCTGGGGGACCTCATGCATCAAGGTGTCTCCTTAAGTCCCTAATGCAGAAAGCTTAGGAAGTAGGTGAAGGTCTGGATAATCAGACACCTGATGGATTTCCAATCCTCATGTAGCAGAAAGTCATGCACTATAGGTAATGTTTTTGCAAGTCCATTTCCCCCACCATGACATCATATTCCTACTCAGGAATGTAGGAATTTATACCTTATGACATGAAGTAGGAGGAGTCATGTCATTCCCTGACTTACAGTATACATGGCAAGCTCACACTGAGAGAGTTCAGACAAGAGGCTCATGACCTCTACAAAGAGGCAAACCCTAGTAATTTGAATAAATAAATAAATCTGCAATCAGCAGGCTCAAGTATACAGTATTTCAGGCTCTTCCCCCACCTCTGAACCAGTTTATACAATTAACCCCCAACGTTGCTGTTCGAAACTCTAAGAAGGTACTCTCTATTCAAGAGCAGATTACTCTGACCTACAATGTGTCACCACCAGCAGTGACAAGAAGCTGGAGAATCTGGGGACTTGTTCTTTACAGCAGAATATGGTTCAAATGTGTCAGAGTCAGGTTAGATTAATTTTTTTTAATTTGGTAGTGAGAACACCCACTTACAATGACCAAAATACACTTTGTGAATGACAAAAACATTAATAGGAAAATGAGTTCATTCTTATGCAAAGGACACCTAAAGTCTCCATCAGATGGAACAGATGTTAGAGACATTGCTCTGAATTACCTCTTCGGATATTTTATGAGCCTTAATGAACATCCTACAGAAGCCTATATATAAAGAAAAATATCTAAAGATAGTAATATCCATTGTTATATTAAGCTACTCAGCGCTTCTTTCATTCAATCTCTCTTCCCCTCTCCTTTCTGCACTATGCCCACCTCAGACTTCTGGTGCAGCCATTGGATTTCACCAGCATTGCCCTTTCATCACCCAAGGCCCCTACAGGATCTCTGAAAGGTGCTTGGCAGGGATGCTTAGTAGGCAAGGAGCTGCACTTTTGTTACTGGAGTCTTGACTGAGTCTGGGCCTGGCAGTGCCACAAAGAATGGTGAGTCATTAAGTTACTGAGGCAGGAAGGCTGAGCACGCTGGTTCAAATGATTTTTCCTGCCAGGGAAAGCAAACTGCACTGGTTACTCCAGAACAAAGGTCTGGGGAGTCATGCCACCGGTTCTCTAGCATCCTCCATCTTCACTCAGAACTACCTAATATGCCATCTGTCTGGGGCACCCTGGGCTGCAGCACTGGCCACATTGCCTCCCTATGCAGAGGAGAAGACAGAGCTAAAATTGGGCTGTAGGTTGGTAAGAAGCATCACACCTATATACCCATGTTATGATGGTTCTTGCTTTAAGGATGCTAAAACGTCTGTTCTCGCTTAGCTTCTGACTTCCATGTGATGTACGAGAATTTCATGTCCTTTCTAGAGAACAGAGCAAGCACTGGGGTGGCAGGGCTGGGGTCCTTGGGCAACTCAGCCACTAAGGCTTGGCCTTGCATGGCCTTGAGGAAGTCACATAGCCGCTTTGGCATTCTGTGACCCCCTCCCCTCCATATCTGTAACAGTAAGTACACCCATACTCATTAGGCTGCACAGAGTGGCTGTGCAGGCAAAGTCAGCTTGAACTTGTCCCTATACTTTGAAAATGCTGTATGTAAAAGATTCTATAGACAGGATGTTTCTATGATTGGCATGAGGAGATATTGGTGACATGTTTACCAACCGGAAATATTCCTGGGAATAAGGGCTAACACTGAGTGCCTGTCATGCCCTAACTCCCTTCCATTTATTAACCTTTTAAAATCTTCAGGATGAGTTCAAAGTAGGTATTGAAACACCCACTTTACAGATGGGGGAACTGAGGCACAGACAAGATCACACAGCTAGTAAGTACTGGAAACTTGGGAGTCTGATTCCAGAACCTGTGCTCTTAAAGGCCTTCTGTAATGGAAGAGAAAATCTGGATTGTCTTTTATAAAATCAATTAAGACTATCACTCAAGGTAGAGTGAGTGTGTACGAGTCTCAGGGATCTCTACTCTTAACGCTTCCTTTGCAGCCCATGGTCCAGCTTTTAACCACAAATCATAGCCTGAGTAGCACTAAGGCATTTCTCAGAAGATTCTACCCTACCAAGAATAGACAGAATAAAGGGTAATCCATGTGGAAATTGTCACCCATTCCTCACCAGCAAGGTGAGGGCACCTGCAGTGTGTGTGCATCTGGGCCCCAAGACCTCAGAGCCATCTTTCTGTTCCTTGGTTTTCTTCATTGGAAATGGGAATATTCTGGAACACATAGACTTTAGAGTGAGACAAAACTAATTTTGGATCCTGGCTCAGCCATTTGCTCTCACACCCTTGGGAAGTGCATAAAAATTTGGTCTCTGTGTCTAAGCTTCTTACTGATAAAAAAGATGATCTCGAATTCTTTTAAATTTGTTGTGTGGACTAAATTGGGTAATTCTACAAAATGCTTAGCACAGTGCTCAGCATCATATCACAGCTGCCATCCATACACATGCTACACACACAGGCTGGTGCATATAGACTTCGTGCACTCTTGTCATTAGTAACTTATTAGCCCTTATCCAACATGACAAGGCAGGGATGCTCTTTATCCTCTTTTTCTAATAAAGAAATAGAGGCACACTAAAACAGTTTATCCACCCAGATATCAGTGGCAATATCAGGACTTAAACCCAGGGAGTTTATCTCCAGAACCTACACCCTTAACTGTCAAAAAGTACTCGAGAAACAGTGGCCATATAATAGTAGCTCTCAACTGGAGCCGCTTTTGCTCTCCACTCCATGTGACATTTGGCAGTATCTGGAGATATTCCGGTTGTTACAAGTGAGGGAGGGGTGCTATTGGCATCTTGTGGGTAGAGGTCAGAGATGCTGCTAAATATCCTACAGTGCATCGGACAGGCCCCTGCAACAAAGAATTACCAAGAACAAAATGCCTGTAGCATGAAAGTTGAGAAATTGTGCTATAGAAACAGGATGATGCAACCCAGGGGGACCTCACCACTGCTTGTAAGACTTGGCACCCACAGACACTATTCCTATGCCATTGAGTGATGTGTCCAATGTCTGGTGAAGGGGCTGAGCCCAGAGAGCTGGGCTCTGCTCTGCTATGGGCTGACATTGAGCCTCTCAAAACCCATTTCCTCACCTGGTCAAAGGGCAAAACAGCCTGCAAGGTGCAAGGCAACACAGTGAGCATGAAGTGAACTGGCAGAATTTGTGATTGGAGTCAGAGTGAGGAATGGATGTGCTGAACCAGATGAGACACTCTAGCCAGCAGCTGCCTGGTACCTGGAGAATAGCAGAATAAGCAAACCAAATGCACAGTGACAATCTCTCCAGCTGTTTTCCCTCCCTGTGAGGTAGAATTGTCTGCAAATGAGGATGGAAAGTGGTCCCTCCACACCTGGCATTTTGACAGTTCTGTGGTGTGAATGGTGCTACATGGATTTTGTTTGGCTTTATTTTTTCTTAATTTTTGCTTAAGCCCAAGCAAAAAAAAAAAATTAAAAGTAGGGAGATGGATGCCATCATCTACAGATTTTGTAACATCCTTGATTCCTGTCAAATTCATAGGAAAATTAGGTAGGCAGATAACACTAAGGGAGGGAATTTTTATTTTTTGGCCAAATGTAAAACTGCTGTCAAACACACACACACTCTCTCTCACACACACACCCCTCATCATTTTTGCTGTATCTGGAGATGTACATGAGATTTGTACTTTCTCTTATTATTAGAGATGTGAACATTACTCATAAGCCTCTAGCATTTTCCATGAAACAAGGCCAAATTACGTGAGTCATGATTATTATTTCTTTCCTCAGCAGGAAATCCAAATGTGGTTGGTAGATTTTTAAGAGTATAGTCCTAAAGACACAGACATCTAAGTCTTTTTAGAGAGATGTTATATTTTTAAACAAGTAAACATTTTAATTACTAACATGGCTCCCACTTCCTACCCTCCCATAAAATGTACTTGTGACTTTCTCACAGGTCTCCTGTGAAACATGGAATAGCTTGCTCCTCTGGAATCCTGATTACAAGAGCCAGAAAACTCTGGGTAAAACTAAATATACATCTTTTTTTTCTAAGCCACAATGGTTTCTGGCATTGTTTCTGGGTTTGACAAAACCAGATTTCAGGGCAGGTCTGCTCTGACTTATATTGGAAAATCTGCAGGAAGAGGGAATTGGCAAGGACTGAGCCAATTATCCCCAGCCTCCCTCCTCCCCTCCCTCTTTTCATCCTTTTCCTATTCCTACACTTTGCCTAAAGTTCCTATAGCCATGGGACCTCTCATGTCTACTGGTTTGACTGGCAAATGCAACTGAATGCTTCAATATATGCCCATAAAATGAGGAAAATAATGGATTTAGGAGAAACACCAGAGCTGTATTTGTGTCCTTGTTTTGCAGCCAACTATGAAATTTTGTGTGCCATGTGACTTTCTGGACCTTAGTATCCCTATTGTGAAATGACTGGGCAGGGGATATTGATGGTTATATTAAATTCCAAATGCCAGTAGGTATTAGGCTAATTGGAAAAAACTAAAGTGGGCTGAGCAGGGCATAACCCTTCTAGTGGGGTAGCCTTTAGCTGCAGCCAGTTCTATCTAATGCTATGCAAAAATATGGGCCCAGAGATACCAGATCATCCCATTTTTTTTCCCAAGAAACACCTGAAACCCAGAAGTTGAGACTTCTAGATGAAATATCTTGATGTTTCAGATGTTGGAAATGAGTACTGGATAGGCCAATCATTTCAATGAGCCAAATATGACTCCATGGCTGAAAGGTTACAGCTTCTGGACAAAATTTCCTCTGTGGCATTTACCTAAAACAGCTCCCTAACACAAATGTGTGAATATACCATATACACAAAAAATTCATATTTGACCTAAAGTAACCAAAGCAATCCTGAGAAAGAAGAACAAAGCTGGAGTTATCACATTTCCTGATTTTGAACTATATTATAAAGTAAGAGTAATCAAAATAGTATAGTTTTGGCATAAAAGCCAACTATGTTTTTATGTGGAATAGAACAGAGAACCCAGAAATATGGTCAATTAATTCATAACAAAGGAGTCAAGAATATACAATGGGGAAAGGATAGTCTCTTCAATAAATAGTGCTGGGAAAACTGGATAGTCATGCATAAACAAATGAAACTGGACCTTTCCTTATTTTACAACATACACAAAATCAACTCAAGATAGATTAAAGACTTTAATGTAATACCTGACATCATAAGACCATTAAAAAAAAAAAACACAGAGGATAAGCTTTCCAATACTGACCTTGGCAATAACTTTCTGAATTTAGCACTGAAAAAAAAAGGCAACAAAAGTAAAAATAAACAAGTGGGACTAAATTAAACTAAAAAATCTTCTGCTCAGCAGAGGAATCCATCAACAAAATGGAAAGGCAACTTATGGAATAGGAGAAAATATTTGCAACATATATCTGATAGTTAATATCTAGAATATACAAGGAACTCATACAATTAAATAATAACACTCCCCCCCCAGAATCAACAAATAATCCAATTTAAAAATGGGCAAAGGATCTAAACAGACCTTTTTCTAGAGAAGACATACAAATGGCCAATAGGTCCATAAAAGGTACTCAACATCACTAAACATGGGAAAATGTAAATCAAAATCACAATGAGATATCACCTTTCAGTTGTAAAGATAGCTATTATCAAATAGGCAAGAGATAATTGCTGGCAGGGATGTGGAGAAAAAAAGAACCCTGTACACTACTGATGGGAATGTAAACTGGTACAACTACTATGGAAAATAGTACGGAGCTGTTTCAAGAAATTAAAAATAAAACTACTATGTGATCCAGCAATCCCACCCTTGGATATATTAGTATATCCAAAGAAAAAAGAATCACAATAGGGAAGAGATATCTATACTCCCGTGACAACTGCGCTTTTAACAAGAGTCAAGATATGGAAACAAGCTATGTGTCCCTGAACAGATGAATGGGATGAATGAGTCAAGAAAATGTGGATCAAATACACACACATACACACAAGTACAGTGGAATATGATTCAGCCTTAAAAGAGAGAAACTCCTGCCATTTGCAATCACATGAAAGTACCTGGTGGGCATTATGATAAGTGAAATAAGCCAGACAAAGAAAGACAAATACTGTATGGTATCACTTATACGTGGAATCTTAAAAAAAAGTAGAACTCATCAAAATGGAGAGTAGAAAAGTGGTTGTCAGGGATTGAGGGGAAGGAGGGAGAAGTTGGAAAGGGTACAAACCTTCAGTTATAAGATGGTCTGAAAACCTAATGCATAACATGGTGACTATAGTTGATGAAACTGTACTGTAATATTTAAACATTCTCATTGCCCTCCCTGCAAAAATAAACATGTGTGGTGATGGATGTCTTAATTTGTAGGAGAATTCTTTCATAATGTTTACATATATCAAGTCATCATGTTGTAAATTTTACATATTTTACAACTTTTATCAATTATACCTCAATAAAGCTGAAAAAATCACATTCTTTACTGCTATATAAAGTAACCACTAATGTTAAAAAACCTGAGGGTGTTACTTGATTCAGTTATGAAATGTGTTAATTCTCTTATTTCATTCTAGAGCCAAAAAGGGGTTCCTTCGGGTGAGTTACATGCACAGGAAATTGAATAAACTATCTCATACATCACGATACTGCACATGGCTTCATACAGCTTTTGCCTGTTGGTCAGTGAGACCTCTTCCTGACAACTGCCATGGTCAGAACGTACAGAGTAGAGACAGTCACGATGCCCTGACCATGGGAGTTCAAATAAATAACACAGTGAGATGGAAAACATTCTCAGTATTTAAGTTTTAACTGGAGGTACATATTTCAGGTTTTTGTTTTTGATTTTATGTATTGGGAACTAAAGTGAAAGCTTTTTTTGTTTTTTCTAAAGTATGGATTAAGGCACTCCCAGCGTGTCCTTAAGTGACTTCAACACATTGGGTAGTGTTTATGAGAAATAGTAAGCAAAGAAAAATACTGACTATCTACCATCCATAAAGCAGCTGAATGCAGGCAGGCTAGCCTTCCAGACTTTGCTGTGCTTACTATTAAAGCTACTGGAAAGCATTTGGTACAAATGTACATGATCACACTATTAGAAGTCACATCCCTCTCAACTAGCATGAGACCTCTATGTCATCCACAGCTCATCACCAAATGCCCCATTTTCACTTTGCCATTCAGGGGTGGTAGCAGAAACATTTCTAAGTTACTGGGGGAAAATAAACTACTACTTGCATACTCTCCAAGGTATTTTGCAAAGTCTATACTTGTAGATTCAGTAACTTCTCCAACAGTGGTCCCCAAACTTTGGGGTATCATCATCAATTGAATTTCAAAGCAAATTTATCACAGCTAGCATTTTTAAAAAATGTTTTTTTTTTAATTGGGAGAGCTGTTACAATAAAACAAAATAGAAGCACACACAAAAATAGGTCAAACAACCAAGTTCTACCTATCACCCCAAAATTTCATACAAAAATGATATGTCAAGACAATAGTAAAAAGATCATGCTTTTAAAATGAAAAATCATCCCTTAAGTGGAATAAAAATAACATTTAAAGAACTTACCACATTATCCTGATTTTTTCTCTTTTCAGCAGAGCCACATAAACTTTGCCAGAATGCAGGAAACCCTGTATTATTCCACCTAATGATCTACAATCATATGTTCCTTAGCACAGAAGTTATGATAAACATGATGTGATCATATTGCACTAATTTTTTTCAAATAAACAAGATTCCTTTGCCTTTTAACTAGAAACCTCATAGGAGAGCCCCAGAAGGACTTTTAATGAATAAATGTGTCTTGCCCTAAATTTTCTGTTCTTGGGGCTTGTGAGTGGAAATCAGATGAATTCTCACTCAAAAGGCAACCAAGCACTTTAGAATCTAACTGTATAAGAAGGTGATCCTAGCCCCACCTTTGGTGGGGGGGGGGGGTCCCCCACACCCTGGACAAGGTGACAGTGAACGTTACCTTTGGAATGCAAATTGTGGGCTCTGACAAGCGAGGGTAGGTGTAGGAGTTGTACGAGTGTCCCTGGGGGTGGGTTTTAAATGCACTTGCTCCAAAGGGCATCATCGGTTCCTGGAGTCCTGAGCCTGACCTGGACCTCTGCCGCATGGCGGGCTGAGGGCTTGTCTGATTCAGGTACGATGACTTTGGCCTCCTGTCGTAGTCATCCAGGCTGGGTCCCCATTCACTTTCACTGTATGCCAGACTCTCCTTGGAGCAGCCACTGGTCCCTGCAGTTCTAGAAGGTGTGAATTGGAATGGGTAATCTAGAGGGGAGCTGCTCGAGGCTCTCTGGTACTCCCACTTGAGGTCACTGTATTCACTTGGTTTGCTCAGTGAGTCCAAGTGTGTGTAGTAATCCACAGGAAATCTGGCAATATCGGATTTCAAAGGCTTCACATCAGAATAGTAGGTTTCCCCATGTTTCATTTTTATTACGTGCCCATTTTGCTTGGCCGCATGGCTGCCTTTATAAAACGGATCCAAATCATCTCCATAGAGACTCTTTTCCCGGTACTTTTCCATCGTGTAGTCAGCCGTGGTATCGGATTCACTGGAATACTGTGAGAAGGTGAGGAACCCGTTTTCTTCCCTGTGGCCTTGACCATGGCTGGAGGCCCCCTGGTCCGGGGTGGGCGGGCTTTCTTTCCTTAGGGAGTTGGAGCGAGTCACGGAGATGTTGTCGAAATCCTCCAGGAGGCCGTTTATGGAGGATTCCTTGCAGGGTTTGTTTCCTCTAACGATTGTCTGGGAATAATAAAAGGGATACTGTTGAAGGAAAACATTTCAGGCTTTCAAACTGATGGAGGAATCCCACGCCCACTCCACCTACTTTAAAACTGGGGGCACAGATCCCAGGGACATTTCATAAAAAAAGATGTTATCCCCCCAAAAACTGTTGATTGACTTCAGTAGTGAAATTAATAAAATATTTAAATAATTATCTCAAATAGCAAAATTTTCCTTACCAATCTCAGTAGAGAGATCAATTAAACATAAAAAAAAAAAAAACATTTAGAAGACTATTTAAACTATTATTTACTTATTTGCCAGTTCATAAGAAATACTTCCCTTTCTTCCTCCACTTAAATATTCAGTCCTAACCACCCAACAATAAGCTGATGATGATAATTTTAACAGCCTGTTTGGCTATAAAAGGACTATGCTTTTACATTCATTACACAGATTATTTGCACCAGTAAACACTGTTACTTAAATATTAACATACACAGAAATTATTGCACTTTCTGATTTTTACCCTTTCCTGGGAGACGCATGATAATTGAAGTTATCAGACTTTTTAGAAGAAAAAGGAGCTTTCTGAACTGTAAATAAGGAGCAGAATGAACATTACTTGTGTGATTTAACTTGTAATCAAATGTGACGTTGTCATTAAGTATCCAGCCATAATGCTTGTTATGACCACACTTCCATGTATCATCACCACAGAGTTGCGGGTGGCCTGGTAACGATGTTGGTGTACCTGAATCTTGGTGACAAATTGCCAAGTCCAGATGTCCCCTTTAATGAACCTAAACAACACCAGAATACCAGAAACAGAAGAAAAGCACAGAGCCAGTCAGCTGCACCTAGATGATGACAAAGTTTGCAGCAAAATAGGATGGGGGTGGATAAAAGAACAAAGAGCAAAGTGTTGTGACTTTAGACTTCCGGGATCTTAAGAGAAAAATATCTTTGAGCAAGTAACAAGGACTTCAAAACCATCTCAGTTGTACCATGGGAAAAAAAATATGTCAAACTGGTTAAAAGTCAACGTTGTCCTAGGGAATGTTTTTCTAGATCAGTGCTTATAAAACTATCTATAATGAAAGACAAGGCTTTGTGCCATCACCCTGAATTAGTCCTGGACTAATAATTTTGGTCTCTACTCTTTTCTTTCCAATAAATGTTTAATTTTTGAATAGTTTTATATTAATAGAGAAGTTGCAAAGAGAATAGAGTTTTCATACATCCTTCACCTAGCTTCCCCATTGTTAACATCTTGCTTTACTATTAACTAAATGCCAAAATTAATGCAGATGTCATGAGTTTTTTTCCCAGTGTTCCATGGTCCCAGTCAGTATACCTCATTACATTTATTTGTCATATCTTCTTGGTCTATGACAGTTTCTTAGATTTTCCTTGTTTTTGAGGACCTTAGCAGTTTTAAGAAGTACTGGTTGGATATTCTGCAGAATGTCCCTCAGTTGAGGATGTTAGATGTTTTTCTCATGATTAAACTGGGGTTATTGGTTTTGGGGAAGAAGACCACAGAGCAACATATCAATTTCATCACAGGACATCCAGAGTACACACCATCAACATGGCTTGTCATTGATGATGCTGGCCTTAATCAGCCAGCCAAGGTAGTGTCTGCCAGGGCTCCGCACTGTAAAGTTACGCTACCCCCCCCAACCTTTCCACATTGCACTTTTTGGAAGTAAGACTCTAAGTGCAGTCCATACATAAGGGAAGGGGAGCCAAGCCCTATCTCCTTGGGTATTTGGAATTCTTCTGCACAAGGGACTTGTCTATTCTTTCCATTTGTTTATTTATTCAATCATTTATTTCTGTTAGTATGGATGAAATCATAGGTATTAGTCTTATACTTTGGGTTATACTCCAATACTATGCTATTTGTTTTGTTGCTCAAATCATTCCAGCTTTGGATTGAGAGTTCTTTTAGTCTGCCTGTGTGTCCCTTTGACAAGCCCCTATCCAGGCTCCTCTTATATTGCCCCTGTCTTAAAATTGGCCATTTCCTCCTGAAGCCATTTATGAGAATGATATTAGAAACTAGTATCTGGGAGATGGGTATGTCATTGCTTTCAGGCCCTCTCACAAACAGAACTAAGAAATGTATATATGTATACTCGAACTTACCCATGCATATGCACACATCTATAGTTATATATACCCATCTTGATCTATATTAAGCAAAACATGAATTTATACTACTGTCTCTGAACCTAATCTAGTACCACATGGTTCATTCTAGCTTTCCCCCTTAGTTATCTATAATGACCACCCCTGACTCTGACAATGCAAAACCTGGATCTCACTATCTGTTACTCATTAATTTATTTGATGCCAGTATACCTGTATAGAAGCTTCAGAATATTACCCTGTACCAGCATGGAAAACAACTTTGCCAACTGGAGTACAGTGCTTATATACAGTTCTTTTTTATGTTGGTCTTATTTCCATTCAAAACACTGTTTTCCAAAGTTACTTAGGTTAGTATCTTTTTTTCTCACACCCCCTTCAATGAGGTTGTGTCTGATACGCTTACTAGTTAGAGTTGTCACAGTCTGCATTCCATCCTGGGGTCCTCTGATCTCCTGGTTGACTTAAAAAAATTGCATGTATTAGTGCACTCCTTGTATTAGAAAGTTCTATGGGTATTGACAAATACAAAGCATCATGTGTTCACCATTACAGTGCCATACAGATTAGCTCCCTGCTCACCCCAAATCTCCTGAGCTTCCCTTAGACACTACCTTCTCCTCAAATCCTTGGTATCTGATCTTTTTTCCATTCTTACAGTTTTGCCTTTTTCTGAAGTATCATATGAATGAGATGACACAGTCTGGAGCCTTTTGGTCTGGCTTCTTTCACTTAGCATAATGCATTTAAGGTTCATTCAGGTTGTTCTGTGAATTAATAGCATATTTTTTATGATTCCTATTTATCATTGAATAGAGTTCCATTATATGATAAGTTGTGATTGCATGTGGGAGGGTATAAGTTGATTGACTGATTAACCGATTGCCAAAGTAGGTGATGTTCTGTTAGAGCATCCCCCAGAGAGAATCATATTGCATATGTATATACTTAAACCTTTTCTTAGAGCAACAATGTCTGTGTCCACCCCAACAGATGAATGTGGAGAAACAATACCTGTGAACAGGGAAGGGTGAGCAGCTCAGGAAGAGGAAGGAATAAGATGGACATCTTCTAATGCCTTAAATATGGATGCTAGTAACTCACCCTCAAAAATATCATGTCTATTTGAGTAGCTTCCTATTGCATTTCAAACCCTCTTACACATAGGTACTGTTACTCTCTGTGGATGTAAACTCTTGGCCTCTTCTTCAATATTGGATAATTCTTTTAAGGGAATAGCATCAGTTTGTTTATATCACAGTATATAAACTAAAAGTCTTTTAGCCAGAATTCTGGATAGAAATTACCCTCGGCATCTTCCTTCTTTCTCTTTGTGAACAATAGGCAGATTACTAAAGGAAATGTTATGAGAAATTCAAGTAGCTTTTGGGTATTTTTAATCCCAGGCATCTGTGTTGACTGGTGTGCCATATGAGTAATGGTTGTAAGGTGTGCCTATGTCTTTAAGTACCTTCTGAGTTGTCAGACCTACTTGGATAACCCCTCAGCAAAATATTATCCATAGTTTATCTGAACTTGATAAATAACAGTTAACTATATTAGAATTTTTCATATTCAATGTTATCTTTGGGTCCATATCCTACAAAAAAATTTCTCTAAATGCTGTCTGTCTTTATATTTCAGTTAATTTGTCCTGTCTGCCTTCACCCTTCCCATCTCTGAATACATGAAATATTCAGCTCTGGGACCACAGAATAATTTCCAGTATCTTAATGTTGAGAGGAATCTAGAAATCATCTAGATCACCTCCTCCTTTTGCCGAGCAAAACTGACTCAGAGCTGACTTTGCCAACTGGTATGTCAGAGACCTGGGCCTGAAACCCAAGTCCTCTTGCACCCAGTCTAACTCTCTCTCCAAGGTAGTCTTCAGACTCTTGAGCTAAATAAAATAGTACCAGTTAGCGATGCAAAGGTTTGGTATGTAATAACACAACGCATCAAAAATGGGTCATTGAGGAGTATATTTCTATTACCTACTCTACCCTTAGCAATATGTTGAATTCACAGAGTATGGATAAATTTAGGTTCTGGTCTCAATTTCAGCCACACTTGCTATGTAATTTGTTTTATGTTCTCTTTACTCATTTTCCAATCTGTAAAATGGGTAATTTCACTCGATATTTAGTGATAATCCCCACCCCAGAGGAATTGTAGAGACTCATGGCAATAGGGATTGCTAATACCCCCAATAAACACACTGACTTCAGGTAGACATAAATGAGTAAATGTAAAATAAATTAAGAATATTAAATACAACTCATCAATGAAGGCAAGTGAAAACATAAAAATTACAAAGAAAAGATCAAAGAAGAACAAACTAAGAATTGTGAAAAGTTTTCAGGAAGAGGAGAATTATCTAGTTCTGGAGAGAAATAATAGAGCTGAAGAAAAAAAGAGAGGTAATTACCAGCTTATCACTCACTGAATGACTGAGAAGATAACAGTGATCAGGCTGTGTTTGGATGTCACCATCTTTGGGGCTATGAGGGTAACTGTGATTATGAAGAAAGAGTTCACTGCTCATATCAAATTTGCATCTGAATCACTTGTCCTTGGGAATTTATATCAAGAAAACCTGTTTGTTCATCCTTAGGAAATTAATAATGGCTATGATGGAGGCTGGACTATTAGTCTTAGAAATTCACTACCAGGACAGAGATATTGAGAAGGGAAAAAAAATCCCTCCTTATGTGGTTCCTTTGAGATCAGAGCATATTGAATATTTCCTTTGAAACTGCTGGGTCCTTTAAATCTCCCTATTTTCCCACTAAAACCCTTCCAATTTCCTTAATAAGTTGAATGAGCAGACTTGAAACTACTTCATTTCCGGGAATACTAAAAAAGAAGAGATTTAGATGCCAAAAAGAGGTCTCTATGTATCTATCCATCCATCCATCCATCCATCTGATAATATCCACAGATAGTTATAGTAGACACATATAATATCTATATGTCTATATCCATACAATCTGTGAATATTTTAAAATTACTAAACAATAACATAATTAAGGTCTGTCATTAATTGTGCGATAAATGTCTTACACTTAGTAAATTGAAAACCAAACAATCACAAAAGCTGTTTTGTAATTTTTGGCCCCCAAGAATGTTCACTCAGGTTTCTGAGATTAGAGGGTTGCTATGTCAGCATACACACTAATCAGTGGCCTCAGAGGTGGGGAGCCTGCTGTTCTGTGCACTTTTCACTGCATATCCTG
Organism: Anoura caudifer; assembly: GCA_004027475.1. Lineage (NCBI taxonomy): Eukaryota > Metazoa > Chordata > Mammalia > Chiroptera > Phyllostomidae > Anoura > Anoura caudifer. Next base: position 54,161 of record PVKU01006002.1, read on the forward strand.
AGGAGTATGTTCAGTTCACATGCAAAGTCATCATGGTACACACAATAAATAGAATTCTCTGTATTTGTTAATGTGGAAGTAGAAATATTAGCATTGCTATGTGTTAAATGTTACTTAGAAGAAAAAATAAAGACTATCCACTGAGTATAAAGTATTTTTATAAAACAGTATAATATTGGTTATGTTTGTTTTGAATCTTAGGCTCACAACAATATGATATTAGGTAAGTTGTTTAATGTTTTAAAGCCTTGATCTCTTAATCCAAAAAATGGTGATAATAAATCCCTAGCTCAGAGTTAATTTGATGATTCAATAAAATAATTTGTGTGAAAATTAGTCACGATTCTTGGCATACAGTAAGTACTAATAAATGGTAGTTATTTAACAATATTATGGGTAAAATTTACTTTTAAATTAGGCTAATAATAATTTAGGTTAAAAAAAGAAACTGCAAACACAAATAGGGAAATAAATCTCAGCTTCATATGTTGAAAGTAAAAGAATAATTGATGTAGAGATTTTAAAAATGACTATTAGTAACTTTAAATACAAATATCTAGAATTTAAAAAGATGCATTGCAAATTAATTACAACTATTATATATTCATACTACTCATTAGATCAAAAATGTAATACTTTCAAATCATGATCAACATTCTCTTGTTATCTTTTTAAAAATGTAATGTTTGAATTGTAAAAATTAACAAAGTTAGACTCTTAATGTTTATTTATTCAAAAGATTTAATTTATTTATTTTTAGAGCAAGGGGAAGGGAGGGAGAAAGAGAAGGAGCAGGAATGAAACATCAATGTGTGGTTGACTCTTGTGTGCTCCCTACTGGGGACCTGGCCTGCTACCAAGGCCTGTACCTGGACTGGAAATCAAACAGGAGACCCTTTAGTGGCCAGCACTCAATCCGGTGAGCCACACCAGCCAAGGCAGACTCTCAATATTTAAACTGAAATATATGAAGTCTGTCCAGAAAAAGCCTAGTCATTGTTAATATGAGAATGGTTTCCATGACATTGACATAACCTGGCAGCCAAGGAGAGTGGACTGCTGTATGCGTGCATAAACAATGACAACTTTACTAGTCAGTAAGAGTGGTAGATACCATTGAGCTATGTGTACTGTGTGGCCGTCACATTCAACATGATTGAGCGAGTAGAGCAATGAATCTGCATCAAATTTTGCATTGAGCTTGAACATTCCTCCATGGAAACTATTCTGATGATTCAGAAGGCCACAGCTATGGGCAGCTGGTGACTGGCAGCTTCATCACAACAACATGCTTGCCCACACATCACATCTCGTGCAGAGATTTTTTGGTGAAACATCAAATCACCCAGGTGACTCAGACCCCCTACAGCCCAGATTTGGCACCCTTCAACTTCTGGCTTGTCTCAAAACTAAAATCACTTTTGAAAGGGAAGAGATTTCATACCATGGATAAGACTCAGGAAAATATGACAGGGCAGCTGATGGGGATTGGGAGAATTGTGTGAGGTCCCAAAGGACCTACCTTGAAAGGAACTGAGGCATCATTGTCCTATGTAAAATGCTTCTTGTATCTTGTATCTTCTTCAATAAATGTCTCTATTTTTGATATGACATGGCTAGATACCTTCTGGACAGACCTCGTATGTATGGAAAATAAAGGTTAATAGAAATATAGTAAAATATTAAAAGTAATCATCTCTAAATAGGAAGATTAAGAGTGATTTATATTTTGAGAGTTACTTTGCAAACTTGAGCATGCAAACAAATCACTTGAGGATTCTGTTAAAGGGAGATTCTAACTCAATAGGTCTGAGGAATGGCCTGAGATTCTGGATCTCCAGCAAACCCCCAGGCGATGAGGCTGCTGGTCTGCTCTTCACTGTGTACTCAATAGGTCACTGAAGAGTACATTTCTATTTTTCCTGTGGAATTCATATCAAGAAAACCTGTTTGTTCATCTTTGGAAATTTTCTAAATGGCTATGATAGGGGCTGGGCTGTTAGTCTTAGAAATTCACTACCAGGACACAGATACTGTATTTTCCAGATTTTCTACAATCAGGGTTACTTTCATAAAAAAACATTAGACTGAGATACAATTTTTCAGTATAGTAGGATTTTGTATTTTATATGTAGAGAGAGTAGTGTTAAATATATGTTTTATATATGCATATATAGTGTTAAACATATAAATACACATTATGTTTAAATTATATAATGTTATAGTTGGCTGTTGGAAGCTACACATATAAATACACATTATGTTTAAATTATATAATGTTATAGTTGGCTGTTCAATATTTTTCCATTCTCTAGGAAGGTATAATATTTATTTTGTTTAAGTAAAATGAAGACTGTAACAGATCTTACCATTTTGATACACCTGCTCTATATTATCACAATATTATTATGAGACCCTGAGCCTCTAATAAAGCCTGAGGACCAGAGAAGTGAAGGTCTGGTTGCAGACATTTAAAAAGAAAATATTTTTTTCACAGTAAAAACAAACAAACAAAACTCAAAGAAACCAAAGCATAGAGTACCTAAGGCATGGTTTGTCTTGAATCTCCTTTTCAGCATTTGAAAATGTGTACTGATGGTATAAATGTATCACTCTTAAGAAAGCATATGTCATTCTCTCAATGAAAACAATTACATCAGTGTTAAAAAAGGGGGCTTACATAATATAAATATTTATTACAAATAAATTGTTAACATGCCCTACCCCCTGAATTTTTAAAAAGAAGAGAACAGCCTTTTTTAATGAGGAAGACCAGTTAAAGTAGCATTGAAGCAATATTTATTTCTCTGATATGGGCTTCACTTCAAGGAATCATAGGCAGTGGGCCAGTATTAAATCTAAACATGCAGAATTTTACAATGTGGTTTAACTAGGCTTAAAAATGTTAAGACCACTATTTATTACTGTCGGTATTTGATGCTTATTAAAGTAAGATTGTGCAGTTTTATAGAGATCAATAATACAATAAGGGCAAGAGTATCAGTGAAATTCATGCTGCGGAACAGCCAGGCATTAAAAAAATCAATGTAACCCAATCTATTTGAGTTTGAAGCCATGGTTCTCATTGTTTTTCCATTGTGCAAGAACTAGCTCAGCACTACTCTGGCTCCTGGTGACAGTGGCCATATTTCATGGTGCTCCTTCCTCAGGCTGTCGGCTGGTGATAAGCTATAATGGATCTGTGGCTAAGAACAGCTGTCTCCCCTTGTTCCCAGGAAGAGATGAAAGTGCCTCTGCTTTCACAGACTGTATTAACCTTGACAGTAATGAAGTGTGTAATTAACGGCTTTGCCCTAATAAGACCTCACATATCTTTTTCAAAAACATTGTCTTCCATCCTCCTCAAGAATCTGTTTCATTTTGTCTTTCCGGGTAAACCCTTCCCAGGAGGTCAATAAGCTAAATAGTCCCATGACTGGAGAGCAAACTCTCTCAGAAAGTATCTACTTTTAAGCAATTTATCTCAATTCTTGCCCTGTTTGCAGGGAACCAACTCCCTTATTTTCAAGAAAGAATGTGGCTAGAAACAGCTGGGTACATAATCACAACAAATCAACAGACCAGATATACTTGGATCCTTATGGGAAGAAAGACTAATTTGCTGTTGACTTTCCTAACACCAAAGACCTCAGATCTATTTTCATTCAGTTTTCTACATATACCTTTTTTTTCCTTAGTAACCATAGGGGGTGGGGCTAATTGGGTAATTGAGAATCACATCTTCCAGGAAGGTATGAGAATTAGGGCAGGATATCACCAAGCGAAGGCAGTGGTGAGGGTCTCTAACCATAAGACCCTTTTAAATAAATTACATAATAATCTTAATTATGTGGAATTCAAAAAAGCAATTTCTTTCCTAACAAAAAATATTCTGTTCTGCACAAATTACAAGCAAGTAGAATGTATTTAAGAAAGGCTTTGTAGCCCTGGCTGGGTAGCTCAGTTGGTTGGAGCATTGTCCCACAAGCCAGATCGCTGCAGGATCAATTCCAATTGGGAAGCATACAGGAGACAACCCATCAATGTTTCTCTCTCTCTCCCTCCTTCCTGTTCTCTAAAATCAATGAGGATCTCCAGTGAGGATTTTTTTAAAAAGGCTTTCTAAATTTTGTAGAAATCATTTGCTCATTAATTGGAAAATTTTCTATTGTTTGCCATTTTCTCTGCCCTTAAAGCACAGAGAATTCAACACATTTAGTGACCAGTTCCATAGACAGATAATCTCTGATGGCAACTTTCTATTTATTTACTGTTAACTGGGCACAGCAAATGTGAACAGTTTATAGCCCTGGTTCTTGCTGCTTAAAATGTGATGTAGTCAGGCTGAAGTCAGCTCAGGTAGTTTGACCAGTGTTTTATGTTTGTGTTTAAAGTCAATTTGATACAATGAGTGCTACAGTTGGGAGCTAATCTATTTGCTTGCTCTTTCCTGGTCCAGTGTCTAGGGAACAATGAAGTCTGTGGGAGCATCTCTGTTCATTAATTGATTCATTTAGTCAAACAAAAAGTCATTTCTAAGTGCAGGGAGCTCTGAAATAAACGAGACAGGAGTCCACAATATATTTCTTAACTTGTAGCAGATATAAGCATTTAATACTATTCTTTAAGCTTTCCATGTGCTATACTCATTGTCTTAGTCTGGGTTCCTCAGAATCAGAGCTGAGACAAAGACCTGCATGTGAGCAGTTTATTTTGAAAGGGAAGTCCAGGTGCAGTGAGGAGGGTGAAGCAGGAAGGAGGGAAGCCTGTTCAAAGGTGAATTATCAAGCTGGTTATCTGTGGACAACCGGGGCTCAGTTCTTGTGAAGAGCTGTGAAGATTGAGTCTCAACTGAGCACTCAAGGGAATGAAGATGGATGTATTCACACACCTGCTTCCATCTCCTGCTTCAGAGTGGCTGAGGGGACTCCCACATGTGTCCCAGAAGGTGGCAGCAACGAAACTGCCCTGTCCAAAAGCAGAGGTAAATGGTGTGCCTGAGGTGAGTCGCAGTTGCCCCAGTGATGGAGGGAGTGAAAAAGACTGGCCTAAAAAACATAAGATGGGACATATGAGGTGACCAATACACCTTTTCCAGATATGTGATATATTTTACAATAAAGAAAATGAAGTACAATAGGGCACCTTCTCTTCCTCCATTGGATATAGATATCAGTACTCTTAATCAATGTGGCAGATATGCTAGGTGACCATCAAAAGGGTGTGCTCTCCTCCTCCGCAGTGTAAATGTGCTGCTGAAAAGCTGTCAGCCAGGAGCCACATTTCCCAGCACTCTTTGCATCTAGATGGACCAAGAGATCAATTCTCACCCATGGAATATGAGCAGGATGTGATATATCTCCCTTCCAGAACAAAGTTACAAAGAGGCCCCTTTCCTTCTCTCCATTTTCCCATCTGCCAGCTGGATGGATAAGATCTAGCAGGATACTCTTAAGTGCCAGGGGATGCCGAGCTATGAGATGAGATCCGCATTGCTGAATGACCACGTGGAATGCCATGTTCCGGTCAAGGAAATCCACACTGGATATTAAGTGATTGAGAAGTAAATTCCTATTTTGTTGAGCTTATTTACTGAGATGTAAGAGTTAATATGTTATAGCAGCTGGAATTACATTAGCTACTATATAATAATGATTACAGTGAGTCCAGAATTAGAAAGCAGACCAGGAATAAAAGAGAGTGAGCTGAGACAGACTTTATCTTGGTATTCCAATCAAGTGTGCCCAGGCTGATTCTCCATAATTAGCACTGGCCATGGGGCCCAGGGCATCCACACAGGCTCCAGGGACAAAAACAGAGCAATTTGAGTTATGAACCACACATGCACTGATAATGTGCTGCAGAGAAAAATGATATTGAGCACCTAAGCCTGAGACAGAGCACTGAGGGTTGTGAATAGACCTGCTTATCTGCACTTGATTTTAGGGTATCAATAAGACTTGACCATGTATGAACAAATGTTTTATTTTTCCACATTCCAGGATGAGATACAAACTCATGCAAGGTAGTGAAGGAAGGCAATTCATTAAAATGTATCACATAGGGGCCAATCCTGTAGTTTGATAGTAGTTTCTGTGATATATTGCTTGCAAAATGGGCACAATTATCCCCCTCCCCATGCAATGTGAGGTCTTCATTTTGGGTGGTGGTAAAACCAATGTTCCCATCCTTGAACCTGGTGTGGCCATATGGCTTGCATAGACACAAGAAGGTGGCAGAAGTAACATTATATTATCTTTAGTCTGGACTGCAAGAAGCCTTGCTAGCTGCCACCCTCTCTGTCCCCTGCCTCTACCAGGTGAACAAGCTTGAACTGGTCAGCTGCAGGATCTGAGATGAGCTGTGGCTGCTGAGGCTATCCTAGATCAGTAGCCCCATTTCCTCTATGTACCCCTTTCCTCCACACTGGCTAGAGCAGGGAAATGCAGAAAAAGGGAGGCATAAAACTAGGACCTGGGACTATTTGTACCAGGGCAGGTAAACCTGCCAGAGTGGGAAAGGCTGACATGCCTCTGGGTGGGTTGGATGTCCTTGAGGGGGTAGAGAAAGAGACACTATATGAGTGGAAACTCACCAGAGATGAGTCCTGGGATGCAGGCTCCTCCTGAATTGTGCTGGTCATTAAAACCTCCATCTGCTTTCGCCCATAAAGGATGAGTCAGCATGAAATATTGGCATGGGTATGGCCAAGTCTTCTCTTTGAGTTGGTTTTAGATTTTTTATGGCTAAAATAATTTTAAATTGGTATAGCCTTATGATTAGAATTTTGGTTCTATTTATAGTGTATATAAATGGGCACTTCAGTAATTATGCAGTTTCCTATCGTCACTTAAAATTTCTTAATTAAGCCACTAATTATTAGGTTGCTTTAGCAAATTTTAGTTGTTTTTGAGATAAGGCATCTGTCCTTTTCACCTCTAAGATTTTTTATTCCATCTCTTAAAGGTCTTTAAAAATTGAGATGTTTTAATACATTAACAACTTTTTAAATGTCACTACAGATAAATATAAAATTAAATATGCAGTTTACATTATGTCTCTATCAGACAGCACTGGTCCAGAGTGAGGTCAGCAAACAATGGCCTGTGGACCAAACAGAGCCAGCTTTTGTAAGTAAGGTTTTGTTGGAGTACAGTCACATCCATTTGTTTATGAAGACTGAATAGCCGCATCTGCACCAAGTTAGCATGGCTGAGTAGTTGCAACAGAGGCCACATGGCCCCAAAGCATGTAATATTTACTATCAGGACCCTTACAGAAAGCTTTGCTGACTCTTAACCTATAGTGTCACCAGCTGTACAGGTTCCATTTTCGGGTCGGGGGAAAGTGTTCTTGTGTTTGATTCATGGGCTGTGTTGAAAAAGAAGAAAGTCTCTCAGTAAGCTGGATGTGCGGTTTCAGTGGGGTGTGGCCACTTGGCTACCAAGGACCACTGAGTTCATTTACAATCCATGGTTCTGTGGCAGAGGGGACGTTAAACACAGGTCTCCCCTCTCCTGCAGCAATCTGATGTATAGGTCAAGTCGATCCATGAGAATAAGAAACCATATCCTATTCTCAAAGGAATTTTCAAGCAACATCAGAGAAGCAAGTTCATGGAGGTCTTGCTGGGTGGTGAGCTCACCTTAGGCATCATGTATGTAGTGGTGATAAACAGTTCTTTTACCCCCTCCCCAACTAAGGATCTGAGCTTTTAATTATTTGCAAGATAAATAAAATGACTGCCACCTTTCCATGAATTGGTTTAAATGAGCTTCTAGTCACTGCCATTGACCTAAACATGCTCTGTATACCAAGACAACTAGAAGTGTTTTTCCCATATTTGATGCTCACAACAAGACTCTGATATAGATGGCATTATTGTCTTTTTCTGTAGAGGGAAATGAGGCTCAGAGCGGCCAAGTAACTTATCCAATGTCATTCATCTGGTAGGGAAGAATTTGAAAGCAAGTCCTACTCTTATCTATTATAAACACTGCCTGTCTATATATATGAAAACCACAGCATCCTCAAATTTAACATTCAAGGGTTTGGAAAACACAGCAAAAGCATACAAGAATAAGTCCTACCTACTTTGTGATACAATGAAAGCAATGTAAGCATTCACCATGGCAAGGTGATGAAATATATTTCCAGCCCTGGCCAGTGTGGCTCAGTTGGTTGGGTGTTGTCCCGTGAACCAAAAGGTCACTGGTTAGATTCCCAGTCAGGGCACATGCCTGGGTTGTGGGTTCAGTCTCCAGTTGGGGCGCATAGAAGAGGCAACTGATTGATGTTTCTCTCTTGAATCAATATTTTCCTTCCTTTCTTCCTCCCTCCCTTCCTCCCTCTCTAAAAATATAAATAAATAAAATCTTTTAAAAATATTTCGAAAAACAAAATTTTCTTAAGAAACAATGTTTAAAACTCAGGATCATAGGAGCTGTGGTAAAACAAGTTGATAGCTCTTTGGAACAATTAGCCTTTACAATAATTTCAAAATTATGCCACTGTATCAAAAGAAACATTCTTGTTACATTGCATTTGCTGGTGTTTCTGACATTTAAGAATTTAATAACAAAATGTGTAGTCTACACATCAATTACCTGCTCTGCCTATAAAAACAACTGAATACATGATTCTTGAAATATTAGTAATATGCAATGTTAAATGTCAAAATCATTTGCTTTCTTTGTAGAATATATAAAGAAGCACAAGGCATATTTATTTTAAATTCAGTCAACAAGATTTTACCTTTAAGCATCAGATACTTAAATTTCTGTTGTTTTGTTTTCCACCTGACATTTTAAGCAACCTTAACTAACATGAAAATGATCTCTTTGAGGCATAATAAATGTTAAGAAATTGTTAATCTAGAAGTAAAACTGCTGGGCAGATAAATAACATTTTAAAGTGTGGAGTTGGTACTGTAATTATGTACTTTATATTTCAGAAATGTATTGGTCTTAGAGGTCAAGAATCATTCATGGCCCTATGGGAGAAAAGAGGGAGAAAAGCTGGGCCCCATATCTGCCAAACATTTCAGAAATACGGAACTTCAAAATCCATTCAACATTAAGGTCCACTTTCCCAAACATTCTTAGTTATTAGTTATCCATTTCACTTTAGTGGCCGAAGTTAGAATAATAATTAACTCCAGGGCAAGGGTGTTCATTGGTTAGAGGCAAAAGGGAACTTTCTGAGTGATGAGCATGTTCTATATCTGGATCAGGGTGGCAGTCACACAAATATATACATGTGTAAAAATTCAACAAGCTGCACATTTATGATTTGTCTTTTATTATACATAAATTATTGTTTTGTTAAAATACATTGGAGCAGGACCAAACCCAGTGGTTGATTTTCCAGTGACTACGTAGCACCTGAAGGCAGCTTTGGTGAAGGCGGGACACTGGACATATCAGGGAATGAGCTCTTGCTGGGTGTTTGCCACAAATGGATGACAGCAGGTAGGTACTGATGAGGGCTAGAACATGGGTGAACCATGGAGATTAAGTTGCAAGATGATTGGTAAAGGAAGGGGCTGATGGGCAAGGATAATGCATCAAAGTTGGAAGACTGAGGGTACAAGGTTGGGGAAGGGAGAAGAGCAGGTGTTGGGGGTTGTGGCTGTGGGTCGGTATGGGGTTGGATGGGAGGCAAAACCAGTCTAAGATAAGGGACTGTACATTGAAGAGTCTAGTATCTTAGCAAATGACAAAGAAATGATGGTATTAATCATTGGGAGGCTCTTTTCATCCTCAATTTCCTCCCACCAGTGAGGCCAGGTGCCTCTCTATGTACTCATTTGGCTCACTCAGAGAAATCGGCAAGTCTGTCGTGCTTTCCTCCTACAGCAGAGATGCTACCTTTTCAACATTCCTTTGGTTTATATAAGCTAATCTGCTTATATATACAGAATAAAATCATGTGGTCTCTTTTTTCTTTTGCAAAATGAGACTCATTTTCCCCAAGGATGGATGAGTCTTTCTTTTTCTTTCTTCTTCCCCCCATCTGTCCCCCCCCCAATGATATAAGATTTGTTCACATTTAAAAGATTTTATCTTTCTGAAACCCAGTAAAAGGTTTAAAGAATGTACCTTGAGGTTTTCTGATAGCTCTTAGGAGAGACTAAGGTAGTGAGAGGTGCAGCTTCAGCTGCAGTGGCCCTCAGTCACAGCAGTGCATTGGAATCACCAGGCAGCTTATGAACATTCCTGAAGCCAAAGCCTCTCCCCAGAGCAACTGCAGTACCATAGCTGTTCCAGGTGTCAATAATTTCTAAAGCTCCCAGGTGAGTCCAGTGTGCAGCCAAGGGTGGGAACCATGTTGCTAGTATACCTTCTCCCCCCACTCAAAGTACAGCCCGCAGGCCAGCAGTGTCAGTCTCACCTGGAGGTCTGTTAGGTATAAGAATCTCAGCTCAACTACTGAATCAGGTTTTGCAGTTTAACAAACTTTCAGGTGATTCATGTGTACACTGAAGTCTGAACAGCAGTGGTAGACCGTTTGCTTGAGGTCCCCTTTTCATGACTCAAATGATTTCAATTCAATTGAGATTTTGAAAATCAATTAACTCTCATTGTGGCATACACGGTATATACAAGGGTGGGCAAAAGTAGGTTTATGGTGAAATACTCATCCAAAACAAAAAGGGGAAAACGATCGAGTCATAACACAAAGGGCAGTGGTGGGGTATTACGTTTCTAGAATGTGTCCTGTGATTTAATTCCGGAGCATATTTATTCTGTTATGACTGTGTTCAAATATCCCAGAGGGCAAATTTAAGTCTGCAATGCAGGAACCTGAAAAAGGTTTACTAGATATTAACAGAGCAGCAAGAGCCCTTGCATCAGCACAGAAAACAATCCACTTCTCTCTCTAGGTGGGATGACAACTGGCCAAACCTAAAGAGATCATGATTTTACCATTCCCCTTTCCTAAGTTAGATTTCAGATAAAGCTACACACACATACACACACCCAGAAAAGACTCAAACAGAAAAGACTTACATTACCCTTTTCCAAAACTGTATTCCATCAATTGTGTTTTCATATTGGGACCATAGATTTAACAAAAAGACACTGTAAGAAACATGAAATTTAGTCTTGCTGTTGCCCTAGAAATTTTCTTGAAGACGTTGTTCACTGTCATTTAATGTTCTCTCAGAAAGACCTCGTGAGCCATTTATTTACAAATTATAATTAGAAGCCTTTGCTTTCCTGTAGGAAAGACTGTTTCTCTTGCTATCCTTTTCTATTGATAAAAATTCTGTAACTGTTTCAATTGGATTCCCAGGAGGCTTGAAAAAATCAAATATGTACCTTAACTCTATTGATTATGTTTATGTGCCAGGTTTAGATATTCATATTTTTTATTTTATTTTATTTTATTGATTATGCTATTACAGTTGTCCCATTTCTCCCCCATCATTCCCCTCCACTCTGCACACCCCCTCCCACCCACATTCCCCTCCTTCAGTTCATGTCCATGTGTCATAAGTTCTTTAGCTTCTACATTTCTCATACTACTCTTGCCCTCCCCCTGTCTATTTTCTACCCACCATCTATGCTACTTATTCTCTGTACCTTTTCACCCTCTCTCCTCCTCCCACTCCCCTGTTGCTAACCCTCCATGTGATCTCCATTTCTGTGGTTCTGTTCCTGTTCTAGATGTTTGCTTTTGTTTTAGGTGTGGTTGTTAATAACTGTGAGTTTGCTGTCTTTTTACTGTTCAAATTTTTTTATTTTCTTTTTCTTATATAAGTCCCTTTAATGTTTCCTGTAATAAGGGCTTGGTGATGATGAACTCCTTTAACTTGACCTTATCTGAGAAGCACTTTATCTTCCCTTCCATTCTAAATGAAAGTTTTGCTGGATAGAGCAATCTTAGATGTAGGTCTTTGCCTTTCATGACTTGGAATACTTCTTTCCAGCCCCTTCTTGCCTGTAGAGAAATCAGCTGACAGCCTTATGGGAACTCCTTTGTAGGTGACTGTCCCCTTATCTCTTGCTGCTTCTAGGATTCTCTCCTTCATTTTCATCTTGGGTAATGTAATGGTGATGTGCCTTGGTGTGTTCCTCTTTGGGTCCAACTTCTTTGGTACTCTCTGAGCTTCCTGGACTTCCTGGAAGTCTATTTCCTTTGCCAGATTGGGGAAGTTCTTCTTTATTATTTGTTCAAATAAGTTTTCTACTTGTTGCTCTTCCTCTTCCCCTTCCGGTACCCCTATAATTCAGATGTTGGAACTTTTAAAGATATCCTGGAGGTTCCTAAGCCTCTTCTCATTTTTTTTGAATTCTTGTTTCTTCCTTCTTTTCTGTTTGGTTGTTTCTTTCTTCCTTCTGGTTCACTCCATTGATTTGAGTCCTAGTTTTCTTCCTATCACTATTGGTTCCCTATGCATTTTCCTTCATTTCACTTAGTGTAGCCTTCATACATTCATCTAATTTGCGACCCAAATCAACCAATTCTGTGAGCATCCTGATCACCAGTGCTTTGAACTGTGCATCTGATAGGTTGGCTATACCTTGGTCAGTTAGAAGTATTGGCTTTGGGGCTTTGATATGTTCTTCTGCTTGAGCAATATATATATATATATTTTGGTCTGGTCGTACCTGTTATGTATGAGGGGCAGAGCCTTAGGTGTTCACCAAAGCGGGGCAACCCAGTCGCTGGGTTATGACGCTGTATGTGGGGGTGGGGTCCAAGAGGAAACAATGGCACTTGCTCCACTCTCTTATATTTCAGTCCCTTTGGCCATTTCCCACAAGCAAATTGGGTCCTTCTGGTGCTGCCTCCTGGTGGGTGAGCCTGTGTATGCTCTAGGACCCTGTGCATCTCTCCAACATACTTTCCTGTGAGGCTGGGAGTCTCTCCCAGAACCTCAACCCCCACAAGTGTTTTCAATTGGTGCTTTTAGGGTTTATTTCTCAGCACTGGGGCTCTGGCTTGTTTCTAAATCTTTGTTGTCCTTAATCTTGGTTGCGTGAGGAGGCACAGTGTGTCCAACTACATTTCCATCTTGGCCAGAAATCTAACATTTGTATTTTTTTGTCTTTTCTCTCTTCCATGATTTATATTTTTTTCTTGGTCCTCAATCTTTTATAAAATTAGCCGAATTGTTACTATGTGAAATTTTATTGTACATTAGTACCTATTCTTTTTGAGAACAAAATACCTTTTAAAATTTTTTCTCTCAATCACCAGTTCCCATATTTTACTTCCCTCCCTCATAAAAACACATTTAAACATTCCTTAGAAAAATATAAATCCCTTAATTCTACATCTGACCCAGGACACTAAAGCAAGGCCATCATTTATGGTCTTCTGAAGGTTGTGTTTACTCTTTAAGAAAACACTGTACAAAGGAAAAACCTAACAAAAAGCTGCCAACATCTTTGGCACATTCGATGGACCACAGAGAACTGGGGGCTCAAGGAGTTTTCAGAAACCCTTATTCCCAGACTACCCATCAGCCAATACATCAGATCTCTGCAGTGATGCAGTACTTTCAGATCTGTCCCAGGTGAGCACAGTGAGCAGCCAAGGTTGCAAACCAATGTCTTGATGCACTGCATCTGAAGCTCTACCAGGCACACAAATTCCCTGAGCCTCATGCTAACATGCAGACTCTAATTCAACAGGTGTGGCACAGGGCACGAGGTTCTAGTTTCTAACAAGCTCTCAGGTACAGCTGATGCTGCTGGTTTGCAGAGTATACTTTAAGTTGCATGGTCCCAAAGGGCAGATCAAGTCCTTGAGTGGCTGAGCTGGATTTGCATATTTCAAGGAAAATGAGGCCATGGCTATGTCTTTGAGTTAGCACTGGATTGTGAGTCTGGCATCTGGGGTCTAGTTCAAATTCTGTCATTGGCAACTATGAAGCCTTTCTCAAGACTGCCTTGCTCAGTCTGTAGTTCCCATCTGCACTGAGATTGCTTGGTTCCCTTCCAGCTCCCCAGTTCTGTTGTTTTAAAGACTCTCTCCATGTCTCAGCTGCTCCAAAGTGTTAGGGTACCTACAAAGCACTAAATCTCTAAAGTAGCTGGCTTGACTGAAAAATAATCTGACAGGTGCTTAATGCCTGGGAGAGACCATTATGTTCCCTAACAAGAACCCATACTCTATTGTAAACAATTCCTAAGTTAGGTACATAAGCCCATCCTGACACAAACCATTTGGTGTCCATGCACTCTGCGTTGACAATGTCAAACTGTGGTAGTATGATGCAAAAAATGGTGCCAGTTCCTCTCTCCTTTCTGTACCCAGGTTCTTTGCAATGTGACTCTGCAGCTCCTCCCATCAGGAGATGGGATTTGTTTCCCTGACCCTTACTGCTAATTTTGGCCACATGACTTGCTCTAGATAAGAGGATGCACCTAAAGTGCTGCCCTGCCTCTTCAAGCCTACCCCTCTAGAGGCTGTGAAGCTTTGACCTTTCCGGCTGTCCTGAGAACAGTCCTGGGCTAGCTTGGGGAATGATGAAATGCTGGTGAAGCAGAGCCGGGAGCCAGCTGAAGCCATTCTTGGGCAGCCAGGCTCCAGCCCACTCAGCACTTGACCAGAGATGCATGAATGAGTCCAGATGAGACTGGAAGAATTGCCAGCTGAGCACAGCCTAAATTGCCAATTTGCAGAATTGGAACAACAAATGCTTACTGTTTTAAGCTCTTATTTAAAAATATTGTCGTAAGGTATAATATAACATAAACCATTTTAACTATGTTTATGTGTATAATTCAGTGGTGTTAGGTACACTCACATTGTTGTGCAACCATCGTTATTACGTTTCCAGAACTTTTTCATCATCTCAGACAGAAACTGTACCCAGTAAAAAATAATTCTCCCTCCACCTCCCCCTAGTTCCTGGCAACCTCTAATCTACCTTCTTTCTCTATGAATTTGCCTATCCTTGGTCCCTCGTGTAAGTGAAATCATACAGTATTTGTCCCCGTGTCTGGCTTATTTTACTTAGCATAATATTTTCAAAGTTCACCCATGTTGTAGCACATCATAATTTCATTTCTTTTTAAGGAGAAATGGTAGCCTATTAAGTGCATATATTACATTTCTTACCTTGTCATCTGTGGATGGATTGCCTTTCGGTCATGGTGAGAAACACTGCATTGAACATCGGTGTACAAACATCTATTGGTGTCCCTGCTTTCAGTTCTTTTGGGTAGATAGCAGCACGTGGAAGTTCTGGGTCATGTGGTCTGTTTAACTTTTGAGAAACCACTAAACTGTCCTCTACAGCAGCCACATCACAGTACATTCCCATCGGCAGTGCACAAGGGTTCCAATTTCACCACATTCTTGAAACATTTATTTCCACTACAATATTTTTTTTCCAAATAATAGCTATCCTAGTGGGTGTGAAGTGGAACCTCACAGTGGTTTTGATGTGCATTTTCATTTCCCCAGCCCCTAGTGACCTTGGGTATTTTTTCAAGCAATTTTGTATATCTTCTCTGGAGAATGTCTATTCAAGTTCATTGCCCATTGTTGAATTGAGCTGTTTATTTGTGTTGTTGAACTGTAGGAGGTCTTTATATATTCTGGGTACTAATACCTTACCAGATATTGGATTCCCATATATTTCCTCCTGTTCTGCAGTTCATACTTTCACTTTCTTGGCAGTGTCCTTTGATATACAAAGTTTTAAATTTTGACAAAGTCCATCTACTGATTTTCTTCATTTGGTGTCTGTGCTTTCAGTGTCATGTCCAAGAAATCATCACCAGATCCAGTGTGACAAAGCTTTCTCCCTAGGTTTTCTTTTAAGAGTTTTGTAGTTTTAGCCCTTATGTTTAGGTCTTTGATTCATTTTGAGTTAATTCTTAAATATGGCAGAAGGTAAGGGTCCAACATCATTATTTTGCATGTACATATCATCCAGTTTTCCTAGCACTGTTTTTTGAAAGTATTGGCCTTTCCCCAATGTACAGTCTTGGAACCCTTGTTGAAAATCATTTGACTACATATGTTCAGGTTTGTTTCTTGGCTCTCAATTCTATCTAGATGTTTATCACCATGCCAGCTCCATACTAGTTTGGTTTTTTAGTTGTTTTGTAGTAAGTTTTGGAATCAGAAAGTATGAGTCCTCCAATTTTGTTCTTTTTGAAGAATGTTTTGGCCATTCAATGTCCATTGAAATTTCACTTTTCTATTTCTGCAAAGAAATGCCATTGAGATATTGATACTGATTGCTACTGTTTGCATTGAATCCATAGATAATTTGAGGCAACAGTAAGTCTTTCAATCCACCAACAGAAGTTGGTTTTCCATTTATTTATGTCTTTAATTTTCTTCAGTGTCATTTTGTAGTTTGGGGTATGTTTTCACGTCTTTCGTTTTGGAGTGCTTTGTTGTACAACCTTACTTGTGATAATAAATAACTTGATCTTTATTGATGTTAGTCCAGGCACTGACTCTAAACCTACTGATTTCTCCATGGGCTCTAAACTTTCCAGCAAGATTAACCTTCCTTCTTGTAAAACAGATTGTCAGAGAAACTGCTTCCACCCTGTCCTCATGTTTCCATGAGGTCTTCCGCTGGAATAAAGCTTTTGTCTTCTCTTGCCTCCCTTACTCACTTGTCTGCATGTGACAGGAACATGACCTATCTGACAAAGGAGATGGGAAAAAGGAGAAAAGTCAGGGCCCACACTTGGCTCATGTGCTCTTCTCTTCCTTTTTCTGGACAGTCTTGTATATTCTTGGCTACATGACCTATATATTCTTCTGCATGACTTTTGTATTCTTCTGCATCATGCGACGAGAACCCAGAACTTCTGCAGTCCCACTCTTACTCAGCACTAGTAGATGCTGAGTGCATGTGTGAGTGATCCTCCCTGCAGCAGATGGGTCAATATCAGCTTTGCAGAGCTCTTTCCCACATTTAACCTGGAGGGTAAGGGGAATCTGTGTATTGTATGAGGCCTCATTTGTAAATAGGCTTCACACCATAAAGCTGATTATCTGGATCTCAATTAGTGTTTCTTGCAGTATGAATACAAAGGAAAATGCAAAGATTATACTAACCTCAGGTGTGAGTATAATAATTTGTATCAGTCCTGGCAGTGAGAGGAAGCCAAGCAAAATCATTCAGGAATTGGGAGGAGGGAGGTATTACTAATGAATTGTTAGAGGGAAAGAAATAAAGAAAAAAGGGGTCTAAAGTGGAAAGGATGGATTCTGTTACAATCGAGTTACTTTTTAATCACCCACTATGTGCTCTCCTCCAATGCTTGCTTTTAATCTTCTAATTAGCCCCAGGAGCCAAGTATTATTATGCCTCATTTTACAAATGAGAAAAGAGAAGTTGCAATGATTGTCCAAGGTTGTGTAGCTTGTTAGTGGTTGTAGTAGGATGAAAGATTTTTTCAATTCTTCATCCCCCTTCCCTGTACTGATTTATAAGTTCAAGGCTTTGCGTGTGACTTCTGGTTCCTCCCAGGGAATGCGTGAAGTATATAACTTTGATCCACTGACTTTCAGCCGGACTTGTGTACATGTGTCTTGCTTTGGGCATGAGGAAGTTGGTGAATGGAAACAAGCAAAAGCTGTTATGTGCTCATATGGTTTGGCTTGGTTCCCTGAGTTCTTGCCTTCTTCCCTGTAAATGGCCTGATATGGGCATTTGCTCATCCAAAAATCATCCCAAGAGGCATCTAGAACAGATTTGAACCCAACCTAAAACCTGCAGCCAACCCCAGATGTCCTGAAGCTTGAAAAAGAGTGACCTCCACCAACCTGCAGTCCCATGAGCAAGAAAAGTATTACTGTACATTTTTAGGGGTTGTTTGTTATGCAGCATTTTTTTTTTTTTGCCACTGTAGTTGACAATACAGTGGTGAAGTCAGGATAAAATTCCAGGAGTGTCTTGCTCCAAACTTCCCTAATATACAATCTAAATAATAATACTGCCCATGACTAGACCTCTCATATCCAGGTGGAGCTGAGCCCTTCAGTGTCTGGGATGTGCCCAGTATAGATCCTCACTTGCCATGTAGTTATCATCTTTATGGATAGAGCTTTAGGCTGATTTGTCAACTAGCTCTTAATCTAAAGGTTCCTTTTTCAATTCATTCTATTCTTATCATTTTGCACAGCAGGACATTTCCATGCTAGATTGGTAACAAGTGAAAAATCTTGGTTTATATGCAACACTTAACAGAGCTGAGATTCAGAGCTGCTCAAAATCAGTCAAATGTGACATGAGCATCTGAACCAGATACAGAAAGGACCCTCTTTTTCAACCCAGGTCGGGTTTCTACTTAGGGAATAATTTGAACTTAACCCAAGGAATTCCTCATCTTGCCTCAATGTATGTGTAATAGAGCTTGTGCAGACAAAAAGACTCATTTAATTAATCTAGTCTGTGACCAGAAAACAACAACAAAACAACAAAGCAGAAAGCAAACAAAACAAAAATAACATGTATCATCAGTCATGCATTTTAATTCCTATTCCTCTAAATTACAGATGGTTGAGACAGAGGTGTCTTTGATGGGAAAGCCATGTTGATTTATTTGGCCCCATTTTGTCTTGGTGTAGAATCCAGGAAGATGGGCAGGACAACCTTCAACACAGAAGCATCGTAAAGCACAGCAAGCTAGCAGGCATAGTGGCCTGGAAAGGGCATGTCACAGTCGCCTCTACAGAGAGAAGCAGCCAAATCTCCTATAAGCTACCTGTCCAATGATGCAGGGCTTTCTGAGCAGATGGAGCTCTTAGGGAGACATGCAGCATTTGCTGTCTCCTGGAAATGCCTCTAGGTGGGGAGGGAGGACATATAGGCAGCAGCCAGGTTTCCTTGGTGGGAAAGAAGTAGACATCCATTTTTGGGACCTCTGTCAACTCCATATCCTCTGTTCTCTTCCTCCTGCTTCTGCAAATCCCTCTGGCACATGCCATCTTGTTCCTCAGAGGACTTATGTTCCACCCAACTTTAACCAGAGCAGCAGCCTCCTGGCACTGAAGGGTTTTGGCCTCTCTCTGCCTAGTCTCTAACTCAGCCAGGGCTTCTGTCCAGAGGAAAATTCATGACTGTCTTTTTGCATTGTTCTTGACCAGCTAATGTGTCTTCTACATGTCAGTTAGCCAAGATTGTCTGGATCCATACTCCATGATTGTGCCTTCCTATCTCCAGACAGCTTCTGATTCAAGTTGTTTATCTAGATTTATGTCTAACATTATAGTGCTTTTGATATGCTACACACTGTTTAAAGTTTTCTCTTCTACTCTCCTTCCCTCCCTCCTTACCCACTCTGTTTTTCAATGTTTAATCTTCATAACATCTCTCTAAGGCCTGAATTATTATTATCCCTATTCTACAGATGTAGAAATTGAGGTTTGATCCAATAAGTAGGAAAGCTGTGTATTAGAACTCAAGCCATGTGGTTATAGAATCCATGCTTTAGTGAGCACAGTCACATTGCCAGGATACATATATAGCCTGAGAGGTGTGTTAAGGGATTTACATATATTTTCCAATTTAACTCATTCAACAACCCCATAAAATCAGCAGAATTACTACCGCAATATGGCAGGGGGAAACTGAGGTGTGGGGAAGGTGAAATGACACAGTCGAGATCACATAGCTAGTTTAAGCCTACGAATCAAGTTTGAAGCCAGGAATCTTTAGATCCAAAGCTTTTGCTCTGAAACAGTTATAAATCCCTATTCAAAACTGTTGTATCCAAACTGGGTCCTCCAATGGGTCCCCCTGCTTTGTGAGCCTCTCAGAACTGATCTACTCTGCCCCTCAGCCACCCACCAAACACTGCCTCTTCCTCCTCTCTCCTTAGGCATTCTCTTGGAGGGAAGAGAACAAGATAGTGGTGTCTCGACACTGTTTTCTTCCCCCATGGGTGCAATGCCAGGCATCCTTTGTTGGGGGAGGGTGCTCCTGGAGCTGGTACAACTATCCTCTGGGTAGTAATTTGGAATGTACCCCATTTATAAGTGTTAAGTATCCCATCACAGGGAGCTGCAGAGAGTACAGGTGTTCTAATTTGGGTTCTCCTGAAAGCAAATCCTAAGGACTTGAGTGCAGGTTCTTTATTTGGGAAGAGACTCCAGGAAGCCAAGTGAGACTGAGGGAAGTGCAATGGAAATGAGAGAAATCCAAAATGGGTACATCTGTGAGCTGTGCACTGTGGGTGTCCAGGGCTCAGTCCTGCAGGACTCTCTGAGCATGCAAACAGAATGTGCATTGGGGGCATTATCCCGCCAAGGGGCAGGGAAGAGAAAGCATTCACCCAACAACTTCCTTTCCTTATTGGTTAAGGATCATCTTTCTGGGCTGACCTGTCACAGCAGAGAAAGGCCTTGGACACAGAGCATGAGATCAGACTGCCAATGGCACAGGTAAACTGAGGGGGGTTCATGGGATATGAAACAGGGCACCCATGTGACTGCACACAGATAGACATAGGTTTGAATATTGGCCCTGCCATCTGTTCACTCTAAGGCCTTATGCAGATTGCAGAAGTCTCTTTATGTAAACATCACATTCCTTAACTGCAACACAGACACAATGATATATTGCTATATTGACTGGACAGAGGATCAAGTGAGACAGGGTGTGTTTCAGCAGCTGGGACAGTGCCAGGTCCAGAGCAAACAACTACTGTTGCTTCCCCATTGGGTTACAAGTGGAGAAAATGTGGACAGGCCGGATGGTCACAGGTGTGCCTATCACTGCTAGTCTCTGCCTACCATTCTGGATACTGTGTAGGCATTTGTTGAACAACGAAGAAATAAAAGACCCCAAATTTGGAAGGTAGCTTGGGAAACACAATAAGGACAATTATATCCAGGGGCACACATAGGATGAATCTTATAATCATAATGTTGACTGAAAAAAGCCAGGCACAACAGAGAAGATTCTGTACCATTCTGTTAAAGTTCAGAAACTGGCTAAATCTGTGCTGGATTGTGGGTACCTTTGGGGGTGACTGAGAATAGAAGTGTGTGTAAGGTGGGCATGTGCCAGCATGGGGGAAGGCGTAAAAATGTGGCGACTCTTGATCTAGTGTGTTCTGTTTGTGAAAATGTGTTGGGCTGTTCATTTATGATTTGTGCACCTTTCTGTATATAGGTTAAATGTCAAAACTTTTTAAAAGTGGAAGTGAGGGCATGCAGGTCTTGCAACCTGATGAAATGAGAAAGGTGGGGATGCCCTGAGTTAATGTCTGTTTATGTACATCAGGAATAAGAATTTAAAAGGCAAGCTTTTTAAGACAATTAATTCAATTTGGGGATAAAAAAACTTTTTGTTGCTGAATGTTTTAAAAACAAAGAACCATATTTCATATTCTCAAATTACCTCCCCCTCCAGTACTTATTAATTATTGTTAATTACAGAGCAGAAAGGAGTACACTTACAGCGGAAAGTCAGGCAGATGCCACCTTCACTGAGTGCTCAAAGTGTGCACCCCCAGCAATGGGACACCTCGAACCTGACTAGGTGCAACAGGAAGACCCAGCATTGCACCTCTGGCAGGCCTGGAAAGAAGCATCACCTGAGCCCAATTATGAGGAAGCAGCAGACAAAATGAAATAGAAGGACATTCTACTGAATGGCTGGCCTGTACTCCTCAGAAGTGCTGAGCTCAGGAAAGACAAAGTAAGGCTGAGGACCTACTCCAGACTCAAGGAGACTGGAGACATGGCAATTAAATACAACACATGATTTGTAACTGGGGTCTTTTGCTATACAGGCCATTATTGAGACACTGCAGAACCTTACTGAGGATCAAATGGCTGTAAAGTCTCAGTGTTAATGCCCTGATCTAGTAGCAGCATGTGGCTATACAGGAGAAGCTCCTTTTGGTAGGAAATACACACTATGGGGTTTGGAAGTGATGGAGCATTCGGTGACAACCTCAATGGATTCAGGACAAAGAGTTCTGTATATGGTAGTTACAACTTTTCTGAAAATATGAAATTATTTGAAGTATAAATGAAAAGTAAGGACTTTCCATGGATGCTTTAGCCAAGAGGACTCCTGTTCTCTGAGGATAGCCGAGCAGGCCAAGCAGATGCGTGGGACGCTGCTACCTGCAGTGGATTTACACTGATCAGCTAGCTCCACTGCTTCTGTGCAATGAGGTCCAGGCACCCTTGATCCCAAGTAAGGTCCTTGTACTTGATTTTCAGTCTCGTTTTCAAAATCAGAGGGAAAATATTTTAAATATCAAATGTCTTCTCTGCAAAACATGACAGGACATTTTAAAAATGAGGAATGTGTGTGTGATGTGCACACATTCTCATATTACAAGATTAACAGGGGGACCTCTCACATGAACTCATTTACAGAAAGCTGCTGAAACTCTATTTGAATCATTCAGATTAGATCTGGACAGGTCCCCTTCCACTGTGTTTGTTGCCAGTGGTAGATTGGCCCTGACAACCCTAATAAATTAAACTGTCCTGCCGCTACTCTTTCATCTGATGCTGCTGGTAATAGAAACGAGGATGGAGGGGGGAAAGGGAAAACTCCAGCAATGGAGGATATGCAGTGTGATAAGGAATAAAGCAAAACATCTGCAAAAATAGCAAATTTAATGATTCCTCTCCACCATGTTATACCCACTATCTGGAAAGTATGAATTCCATGCCCTTCACAGGATCTGAGAGAGGCTTCCCTTTGCAGCCAGACACCAGGCTTTGTGTAACTGGGTCCTGGCAACCTCGTGGTGTTGGGGGTTAGGAGGGATTCTGATACACATGGTCTCTCTAGCAATGCAGAGAGACACACCTTCGCAACCCCAGGCCTAGGCCAGTGGCTGTAATTTGCCAGCTGACTAGTTGGCCTTCAGGTAGATTTAGAGCCACAAGAATGAGGCAAATCAGAGACACCTGCACTTACAGCCCATTCGTGCCACCTAGTCAGCCAAGCTAGTGCCATCTCCTTCCAGGTTGATGAGAGTCAGAGAAGCACCTTAATCCTGCATAGATGCCCACATATCCAAGCTCAAGGAACAGCCTCAGTGTGAAATCACTGATATTTTCCAGGTAGAGACACCACAAGGGGCTGAGCAGGCACAGATGTAAACCATTCCTTTCCTTCTGCAAGGCAGATGCTTATGGTGAAGGATCACATGGGCAAATGAACCACCATCCTTGACCTTTGAGGCCAGCCCTCTGCCAGCAGCACAGCCATGAGAGGCAGGGATCAGAGGCAGGGACATCGGGGTTCTTCTGCACATGGCCACTGGGCAGGCTCCACTGAACAATCAATCTCACACTGACAAAACAAGAACACGTGGAAAATGACAGATTTGGGCAACTTTTTTATTCTAGGAATTTGGAAACTGTAGCCCTATATTAGCTGATGGATCTTTGACACAGATAGCATATCTTTCTGTTTGAAACTCAAATGAATCCTTGAAAATTGTCCCAAAGGGAAAAGAAAGAAACACAGGCAGGACAGATGGACAGTAACACATTTAAATCCAGTCCACAGAAGGCTTGTAATTAGTATATGATTAGGGATGAAGTAAAATATCAGATGGTAATTTTCCTTTGAGGTAGCGAAGTGTAGTAGGTTTTGCTTCTTTGTTTTGTTTTGTTTAAAAATTAGTCATAGCCATTGTTTTGTGAGAAACACAAATTTCAAAAAGACTCAAGTCTGCCCTCTTGTGTTGGAGACAGATAAAAGCAACTTCAAGTATGACGATAAGGCTGAAATCATCACCCTGCTATACACAAAACCTGAGTATGCAGTGGGCTGATAAAGTTTGTATTTGTTTCTGCATTGAATGCATTCAGAACCAGGCTAGTCACCATGGAGGACATCAAAGGAAAGGAAGAATTAGTTTGTGCCTCTCAAATAATCAGACTATGATTAAATGGCTTCATTATATGCTGCCCCAGCTAGATTTTCATGTGGCTTCCCACACAGGGCCTGTGCCATCAGTGATTCCCACTTTCTCAAATAAAACCGCCTCTGTGTGTGGGGGGGTGGAGGGTGTTGTTCCTCCATTACTGACTGGAGACCAAGACTGCATGGTGCAGGAGGCTCGAAGAATTCTCAGTTAGCCTCATACATTTATTATATTTAACTGAACACAGAAAATGTGCCTGATATTTGAATTATAAAGATGTAACTATAAGGTACTGGCATATTTACAAGATCTAAGGTATTTCCTCTTTGATCTGGTAATTATCCCTTCAGTCTTTGTCACAGACATTGCTGATAATCTATTTAGATCCACTGGGTCTCTTGCATTTTTCCCATAGGTTTTTCCCCAGCTTCTATGTGCTGTGCTGCTAATGACCAGTTCCTACAACTCATCTTTAAAGGACAACCCTTCAGCAAGGCTGGTTCAATATTCAGAAATCAATTAATATAATATATCACATTGACAGGTTAAAGCAGGAAAATCACATGATCACATCACTAGATGCAGGACAAGTATTTGACAATATCCAAAATCCTTCATGATAAAAACACTTGACACACGAGGAATAGGAGGATCTTCCTCAACCTGACATAGAATGTCTGCAGAAACCCTGAACCTAACATCACAGTTAAAGGTGAGACACTAGATCTTTCCTGCTGAGATTGGAAGCAGGCAAGGATGTCCCTTCTTTCTACTCCTATTCAATATCTTATTGGATGTCCCAGTTTGGCAATAAGAAAAGTAAATAAAAGGTATACTGATTGGGAATGAAAAACAAAACAAAATGTCTTTGTTCACAGATGACAAAGTTATCTATGCATAAAATCAAAAGAATTGACCCCAAACCCTCTCCCAGGATGCACGATGTATGGTTAGCAGGCAGCAGTCAGTCACTTTCCCATGTACCAGCAATGTGGGTACAAAATAGGTACTAGATCTGTATGAGGGAAACTACAAAACTGATGAAAGAAACAAAAGAACAAATAAATGGAAAGATGGCCCATGCTCACAGATAGAAAGACTCGATATTGTCAGAATGTCAGTTTTTCCAAACTTAATCTATAGATTCAATGCAATTCTTTTTTAAAAAGATTTTATTTATTTATTTTTAGAGAGAGGGCAAGGGAGAGAGAGAAAGAGAGAGACAAACATTGATGTGTGAGAGTGGATACATTGATCAGTTGCTTCTCATGTACCCCTCACTGGGGACCTGGCCCGTAATCCAGGAATGTGCTCTGACTGGGAATTGAACCAGTGACCTTTCTATTCACAGGCTGTCACTCAATCCACTGAGCCGCACCAGCCAGGGCAGATTCAATGCAATTCTAATAAAAATCCCAGGGAGTTACTTTGTGGCTATTGACAAACTGATTCTAACATTTATTTGAAGAGGCAAAGACCCAGAATAGCCAACAGAACTTGAAGGAGGACAAAGTCCAAGGACTGACCCCATCCGACTCCAAGACTTAGAAAGCGATAGCAATCGAGAAAGTGTGGTATTGGCTAAAATATAGAGAAAGAGATCAGTGGGACAAAATAAACCCTCATAAGTTTAATCAACTGATCTTTGACAAAAGACAGTACAAAAACAGCAAAAATATTCACTGCAACAAATGGTGCTAGAGCAACTGACCATCGCTATTGCAATAAATAAATAAATAAATAAATAAATAAATAAATAAGCATATCTAGAAACAAACCTTACATCCTTCACAAAAATTAACTCAAATTATAGTTTTTAGTTTTGTGAACCTAAATGTAAGATGCAAAACTATAAAATTCTAGAAGATAATACAGGGCACAACCTAGATGACCCTGAGTATGGAGATGACTTTTTAGACACATTATCAAAGGCTTGATCCATGATATGCTGAGCTTTATTAAAATTAAAAACTGATCTGTGAAAGACACTGTCAAGAGAATGAGAAGACCAGTCATAGCCTGGAAGAAAAAAATTGCAACAGATCTTAACAGACATCTCAGCAAAGAAGATGTATACATATAGTAAACAAGCATGTGAGAAGATGCTCAGCATTCTACGTCCTTAGGGAATCAAAAATTAAAACACCAGTGGGGTATCACTGCACACCTGTGACATTGACCAGAATCCAGAGCACTGACAACACCAAATGCCAAGGAGGATGTGGAACAGCAGGCAGTCTCATTCATTGCTGGTGGGGATGCAAAATGCTGCATCATGGTGCAGCTACTTTGGAAAAACGGTTTAGCAGTTCCTTACAAAACTAAACATATTGGGTTGCCCAAGAAATCCATTTAGTTTTTTTTTTTTCCATAAAATAAGACACATCTTTCATTTTCACCAATAACTTTATTGATTTGGATATTTTGAGTATGTTGGCTATCTTCCGTTATTGGCTTCTAGTGGGCAGAGGCCAGGGGTGCTGCTAAACATCTTTCAATGTATGAGACAGCCCCACAGCAAAGAATTATTTGACCAGAACATCAACAGTACAAAGAAACTTCACAAACCACTTTTGACATATTTGATCAGTCATAGCACCTTCTCCATACACTGCACAGGTCTTTTTTTTTTTTTTTTTTTGCATTTCAGTTGCATTTTTAACTTTCTTGAAATAATAAAGCATAATACACCAAAAATGTTGCTTATCTTCTTCCATCTTCAATGTTAAAATGGCTGCACAAGAATTCACCAATTTTGATAAATGTTTTTAAATGCACACTGATATGATAGCTGTAACAACACAATCTAACAAAATCGTTTTGAATGAAGTTAAAGACAACTAAACACTACTAGAGCAATAGTACGGAAAAAATGAAATGGACTTTTTGGCCAACCCAATATTTTTTACTACATAATCCAGCAGTCATGTTTTTAATAGTTACCCATATGAGTTGAAAGCTTACACCTTTGCAAAAGCCTGCATATGAATATTTATAGCAGCTTTATTTATGTTACAAAATGAGGAAACAACCAAGATATAGGTGCATGAATAAACTGTGGTCTATCCAGACAATGGGATATCATTCAGTACTAAAAGTAAATGAGCTATCAAGACATGGAAAACATGGGAGAAACTTAAATGCACATTACTCAGTGAAAAGGCTGCATACTGCACCATTCCAATGGTCAGATATCCTGGAGGAGGCAGAACAGTAGAGAGGGTGAAAGGATCAGTGGTGACCAGCATTGGGGAAGAGGGAGGAATGACTAGGTGGGGCACAGTGTCATGTAGGGCAGATGAATTACCCATGGTGCCTGTCGTCTTACATTTGTCAGGATCCATAGAATGTGCACCACCCGTGAGGACTCTGACGTAAACTGTGTCTCCTTCGTGGGGATGATGTGTCAGTGCCGGTTTATGGATTGTGGGAGGTGCTGACAGTGCGGGAGGCTGTTCATCTGCGAG
The DNA here is from genome assembly GCA_004027475.1 of Anoura caudifer. Lineage (NCBI taxonomy): Eukaryota > Metazoa > Chordata > Mammalia > Chiroptera > Phyllostomidae > Anoura > Anoura caudifer. The sequence goes on from PVKU01006002.1 coordinate 81,468, forward strand.
GGCAATGGGGTTGTGGGAAATCTCTGTGCCTTCTGCTCAGTTTGCTGCTAACCTAAAACTGCTCTAAAAATAAAATCTATTCAACAACAACAACCTACTCCCTCCTTCCTCACCACAAAAACAGATGGCAGGCTAGATTTGGCAGGTAGGCTATAATATGTTTGATTCCTGGCCTAGGTCCTTTGTTGAAATCATAAATGAAAGAATACCAAAGTGTGTTACAGATACTGTTGCTGCATAAATGAGCCTCCCACCCCAAGTGTTTTATTTGCTCATAACTGTGTGGGTCAGGACTTTGGGAAAGGTGCTAGCAGTTGACTGTAATTACAGTCACATGCTGGCTGGGCTGCAGGCACAAGGGACTGGAGGTCTCCAATGCTCACTGACCAGACTTGCAGTTGATGGTGACTCTTGGCTGGGAGCTCAGCTGGGCTGTCCCACCAAGCACCTCCCTGCACAAAGCCTCCCAGCATGATGGTTCCTTACACAGTGGGGCTTCACCTAGAGTGACCATCCCAAGAAAGTCAAGCGGAAGCAAGCTGCATGGCCATCCCCTACCTGGCGCTGAGAGTCTGTAGTGATGCTGCTTCCATGTTCTCATGGTTGCGAGGGAATCAGAAGCCCAGCCTGAATCAAGAGGAAGGGAAGATAGATACTAACTCCAACAGGAGAAGTATCCAAGAAATGGTGTGGCCAGTTTTAAAAATCACCGAACCAAGCAAGGTTGAAACTATACTCAATTACACTTTTACCTGGAGGTGGGTGGGTAGAGAAAGGAACTAATACTTATCAAGGATAGTCTATGAGGCAAGCATCACAGCAGGTATTTTACATACTTCAGCCCCATAAAGTTTTCCTGAAGTTAGTATCAGAGTTCCCATACTCCAGTCAGGAATGAGCAACTAAGAGAGATTAAGGAGTGAGCCCAGATCATATGGGCAGTAAGACAGATTCTGATGCCAATGCCAGATCTGCCCAATGCCCATCCTTCCAGACTAGTTTATGCTCCTGAGAACCCAGCAAGCGGGAGCAGTGGACATCAAAGTCCTCTCGGGCTAAAACCCTGTGTTCTCTGGGGCGGTGCTTCTTAAATGTTAATGTGCACATGGATCACCCGGACATCTTGTTAAGAATCGGATTCAGCAGGTCTGGGCTGGGCCTGAGATTCTGCATCTTACAAGCTCCCAGGGAAAGTTGCAGCTGCTGGCCTATTGCCAGTACTGTGGGAATCGAAGGTTTTTGGTACAGTAGCATGATGTGCTGGGGTAAAGTGCCCAGATGAGGCCCGTGACCCCAGAAAAGCATGACTCTTTATGCAGGAGCCTCATAGTTTTTACTTTCTTTTGGCAGTTAGAACCTAAGGATAGATGTCTGGGACAGGTGGCGAGTGGAGGTGGAATACTGTTGAATTTCTTAGCAGTCTGTTCCTTATTGCTAGTAGAAACAAGGAGGGGTGAGGAATGATTTTTCCCTCTGCAAAATTGTTTTCTTTCATCCCTTCTCTTGGGTCTTCCTAGAGTTGTGTAAAAATACACATAATTACAAAAGGCTGGGCAACTGCAGTTGCATGTGATTCAGACACAAGGCTGAGGGGCATATACCTGAGTTCAGAAAAAGGCCAAGTCATAACTCAAAAGGGAAATCAAACCAATTATTCCAAGTGAGTTGATGGATAACATTTGTTTCTCTCACTACGGCATTGGCTTCCTTAATGAAATGCAAATTCGACTGCATTTTCCATAACTGGAAACACTGACAAGTTAAAGCTTGGATATGTTTGTGTCTGATGTAGCACCACCTGCTGTTGTATCTATTCAATTAATTGTGAGTGAGGCTGCACAGACTACTCATGGACACAAGGTGGCACCATTGCATTTTTCTTGACAAAGTCAGATTTAAAAGGGAAACCAAGGGAAAGAAACCTGTTCGTTGAGTAGTTCTCAAAGACACCGAATCAAACTCTGTAGACTGAGCCCTGGAAATTTGTATTTTAAGTAATTCTTCCCAGATGATTTTTCTATGGCTAACATTAGAAATAGCTGACAAGTTAAAAAAAGAGGAATCAAGCTGAGATTTACTCATTTTACCTGAATGAGATTGGGACCCAGAATCCTTCAATGGCTTTTCTACCAAATCAGGAAAACCAAAAAGTGAAACATTTAAAAGTTTCACTGTGAAAGCATCAAAGAAATCTAAATTGTGTCCCAAAATGGAAAAAAATAGAAGAAAAATTTGAAGCTCTAAAAAATTACGCCATTATTTATTCTTCAATCGAGCTAATATTAATATATAATGAAAAATAAACATTTTATAAGTACTACATACAAGGTGGGTAGGCTTGTAATGTGGCCCCAATACCATTAGATGGTAGCATACTCTATCAAAGGCACAAAGCTGGCTGACACCATCAAGGGTGGAGGAACAAACAGGTCAATTAAATGCCAGATGAAGCAGCCAGTAATATAGCAAATACTGTATAACTTTAACAGATGAGGTAGATGCCTAATGCATAAAGTTTAAAGTTACTTTATTTACATGTATAAAAGACATCAGGTACCTCCCAGATTTTATCAGCCCACCACCACATTACAGTCAGAGAGCAGGAACACAGCTTTACTCCACGCTGCTACAGTATTTTCTGTGTTAAGATTTGCCTGCCCAGGGCTGTTGCTGAGGCATATGTTAATACGCATGAGGAACTATTATGGTCTGGAATGTATCTGAATTAATACAATCATTAAATATTTATTGGGAACCTGCCTGGTGACAGGCACAATTCTCTAAGTAGAACATATAAGCAAATTAAAGAAAGCTTGAATGAATAAATATATTCATAATGTAGGATATGTTTCAGGACTGAAGGTTTTGAGCAGAGGTATGGAAAGTACACTCTATTCTTTATTGTTGTTTTACTTTTGATAGACCAGAGAGATGAAAAAAAGAGAAGTTTGGAAGAGAAAAAAGCATGGCTGTATTCAATGTCAGGAATCTCAGCTGTCATCTAAGACTTAGCAAGATATAATTGAAACACAATTCCACTCTTGGCTGAATTCTCCTTGAAGGAGGTACAAATGGCAAACCAGGGCCACACTTGTCGTGCCTCCAACGTCCTTTCCACTCCTCCCAACCCTCCTATGGTGCATGGGTGTCCTCATCCTCTTAGATACCCAATGCCCTATCTCTTCTCTCCTCCGGCCCTTCCTGGCTTTCATTCTTGGCCTATCTGCTGTGCCCAGATGCCTTTTATGTGTAGTTGGATACTACAACTACTGGAATATCCCTAATGATGAGGATCCCAACACTTTCCCAGGTGGCCCACTAGATTGCTGGAGAACACACATTGTTTCCAAGGCCTGCACAGGACTTCGGCCTGCCTGTGCTTTCTCTACCTAGTTCTCCCTATTTTTCCCTCCAGGGGATTCTTGGAGGATCTAAATGCCCCTCCCACTGGGCAGCCATTCGGTGATTGGGGAAAATCACTGTGTACCTCTCTCTCTGAGTCTCTGGCAGGAGATTACCCGTGTGTCTGACCAGTTGTCAAACTGCTGCAGTTCTAGTTCTCTGTTATGTTGTCCAAGGATGAAGTGGAATGGAACTGACATGCGGCAGGAAGTTTTCTTGTGACAACTAGGTGGGAACTGAGAACAGAAATGTTAACAAGGACTTGCTGCTATTCTACCACACCTTTTATTGCCCCTTCACAACACCCTACCACCTAATCTCTGGCTCACATCTATACTGATTTCCCCTGAGGAGTAAACACTCCTGAGAGGAAGGCTCTGGCCTCACTTATTCACTGCTGTGTCCCCCACACACGGCACTGGGCTTGGCCCATGGTGGGCATTTGTTGAAACCACATTATCTGAAATGGAAGAATAGATATTTGAATATGGGTCTTTTTAAAAAGAATGCAGAAGGCAGAAGGAGAACCATGGCAAGAATATACTACTAGGAAAGAAAATAGCCAATAGAGACATCCATGAACTGGAGTGTGAATGTGTGTGTGTGTGTATGTTCCCAACTAAGGCTGTCTACAGCAGCCAGAGGGAGAGAGAGATATGTTGGCTCAGAACAAATTAAAACAAAACCCAGCAAAATAGAGGTACTGGGAGAGACAGATGACAACTCAAATGTAAAAAGCAGCAGGAGCATCTCTGGTCATTGACCAAAGTGTGTCTGGCACTAGAGTTCAGTGTACGGATTGAAGAAGAGGGTCGGCTGCTGCAACATGAAGTACAGCCTGACAGGTGGAAGAGAGGTCGCCAAACCTGTGAAAACACACAGGTAAAAATCATAAGGTGGTGGGGGAGACAATATGCAAAATAATAGGAGCTCCAAAAGAACAAAAAGGGGGAGATGGAGGACATAACAACAGAAGACCATTTCTCTGAGCTCAAGAAATACCTGACTGTGCAACCTAAAAGAGTTGAGATCAAAGCAGGACTGATTTAAAACAAAACAAAACAAAAAATAAATCATACCTCAGCATATCTGGAAAAATTCCCTAACTCTAAGAATAAACAAAAATCCGCATACTTCCAGGAAAGACAGAATGAGAATATCAATGGGCTTATTTTCTAAAAACCTGAAGCTTAAAGGGCATGAAGTAGACAGTGTGGGAGCCTGCCCAGACCCCCTCTATGAGGGCTGCGGTGCTGGCAGCTCAGCCTGGGGCTGCCCTGTCTCCTGAGACCCCCCTAGGTTTTCTGGAATGGGTTCTCAGCCCCCTCTCACAGGGCCTGGGAAGTCATGCTCTTCTCTGGGGTGGTCTGCAGCCAATGGTTGGTTGATAAGAGAGCATAAAAGTCAGACCTGTCACCTCAGGATGAGAAAACCCTGTGCTGCTATTCACCCAGAGCTATGCACGGAGCAGGGCTGAGGGCAGCATCCAGATGAAGTCATGTCTTTGCTCAGCTCATTCTCCCCTCCTGTCCTGCTTCCCTTGCTGTGGCAGGTTCCTTCCCAGCACTCCCCTTCAATTAGCCACTTGCACCAGGATCCCATTTCCAATTCTAGGGAACCCAACCTGAGAGAAATAAGCTGAGAAGCCTGTGCTCAAACAAGACAGAACACTCTCAGCAAAGCCAAAAGGAAATACATATATATGACCATATGTTAGAATTCAGAAAGCATATATGAACCTGTTTTAGAGATAATCCCAAAGTCAATACTCTATCCAAATAACAAATGATCTTGATCTGTCTTACTCAAAAAAGGTAACTTGTAACCTATGTGGCAATTTAATATTAATTTAAATCAATTTAATGTAAATAAAATATTTAATTTCTGAGTCATACACTCCATATCTCCATGTAGCTAGTGGCTGCCTATTGGGCAGCAGGCAAGTGAGGCATTTCCATCACAGCAGCATGTTCTGTCTGAGCCACACAGAACACTGACCTCAGGTGAGGCTGGCGAGAGGAGCAGAGGACGGACAGTGGGGAGCAGACCTGCTCTGCAGCCTTCCTCTGTCACTCTGTCTCTGTCTCTGTGCACATGTGTGTACTTTCTGAAAGGGCAGAGAAGACTGTCCAGCCATGGCATATCACAAAAGCACTAAAACAGGAGTCTTGAAATAATGTAAGGGGAGTTTAGTGCTAGAAATTTTAAATAATTTCATCAAAATTTAAGCATTTGGAAGGTGTTAGAAAATGTATTTCAAAAGCCCTAGGTCACAAAAGGTGATAAAGGGGGAGAAGGGAAATGGATGAAAGTTTTCTAAATGCCTTGTCTTATTGGAGTAGGGTGGGGTAGAAGGAAGAAATATAGCATTTCTTTGGGTACATGGTGCATCTTACTGGGAGAACTAGTTGGGATTTTGTTTACAAAATATAGCAGGAAGGAGGCATTTGACACCAAGAGCAGGGAAGGGGAGAATCCACTGACAGAATAGAAAAGTGGGGCCTCCAAGTTGACAAATGAAGAGCAACATGGCCAAATTGGCAATAAAAGAAGGAAAAGGAGAAAACAATGAACATTAAATAAAACATTAATATGGCAGAAATGAAGTAAATCTGTGAGTCATTCACTGGTTTCTTCCAGTGAATGACGGACTGAGGACGAAACAGCAGAGAGCCCGACAGCGGCATGCTGTTCACAAGGCCATGCTGACACACATGCATGAAGGAAACACAGTTTTAGGCAGAGATATGCCAGAGAAGTGTAAACAAAAACAAATCAGCTTTGGAAATGTCAGACAGGAGGGCATTTAAAGTTAAGTGAACTAAATAAACTCTTACTGATGCAAACAGAAATCCTGCAACACAACTGGAAAGGCAGCAAAACTGATAGAAAAACTGGCAAAGGATGTGAACAGGCCATTCACAGAATAAGTGGTCCAGTAATTAGCAATGATGTGAAGAGATAACCAAACACATCAGCAATCAGAAAAAGGAAATAAAAACCACAGCAAGACCCTCCTTGGAACTGCCAATGTTAGAATGCTTTCTGAAGCCAGGGCGTGGTCCGAGTGTAAGGGGATGCACCCCTGTGCTTCCCAGGTGGGTGGGCTGGTGTTGCCATTCTGTAGAGCCAGCTGGCAGAACTCACTCAGTTCAAGGGTATACACAGCTATAACCCAACAATCCCACTCCAGGGTGACCTACACCCTGTAGTCCAGGAAAAATTTTAGCTTAACTTTGCCATGTGAAGTCATGCATGAGAGAATACACTGTCACAAGGAAAATATATTAAAAATCACAGTCTTAGAGAGGGACTTATGTATACCCTTTTTAGACTTTGGCAGAAAGAGAAAATTTTTGCTATAAAGATAAATAAGGCATAGGAGAATTCTACCAGGACATTCTACTCCGGTTCAATTCTATGAAAATGGTAGCATCTGCTAGTCACCAATGTCTCAGTCATGGACACACACGTCTCACAGCTTCAGCAAGCACTGGCATGATACCTAGCTTGTTGAATGAATGAAGTGTTGAAAACTTAACAAAGGCATTGCTGTGGTGAATGACTTAGAAAACAATGGCATTTGAACACTTAGAAGGTGGTTATAGGAAGGTTTGTCCTGAGATGCCTAGGATTGTGTGGAAATATTATGGAGGTAAAGTGAAGTTTCTTGTAAGTTACCTGTTTTCTTGCAATTAAGCTTTATGTTTTCTCCTCATACCTATGCCTTCTAATATGCTACTAATGACACTATGCCCTCAGCAACTACCATCTTAAACATGGCTTTGGTGCCTAGAATGGCCCTGGCACCTCATGAGCCTGGTGGGCACGCGTTCCAGCTCTGCTGTGTGATAGCTGTGTGACCTTTGGCAAGCTCCTTGTGCTCCCTAAGCCCCAAATTAACAATCTGTCAGCTAAGGATAACATTATCTACCCTCACATAGTAAGGTGTGGATGAGGCCCTGTCGCTGCAAACATATTAGTACTGTTACCCCCAGCCCTGCATCCTACAGGACAGCTGAGTGTGAATGTGTTACCAGCAAATTTGGAGGGAAGGAGCACACATACCTAATATTCACATTGGTTTGCAGACAACTGAACTTTATAACTGGGCACAAAATAATTGTGATATAGGTAACATTTCATGAAGGTTTTAAAAAGCTTTATTGCTCCTGTCCCATCCCCACAACTCCTACCACCTCTACCAACCTCTACAACCTCCATCACCTGTACCATCCACCTCCAAAATCTGCTCCATCATTCCCACCTTAAGCTTACCAACAATTGTATTGTGAAGTTTTTTTCTTTCTTTCTTGTTTGACTTGATCCACATAGCCACCTTACAAGGCCGGAAGACGCAGTTTAGAGCTGAGGGAAGGTTAACCCAGTACAGGGAAGGGATCTATTCTTAACTGAAGAGCTAACTGCAAACTGGAACCACTGTCTAGAACACTATGCCTGAGGAGAGAACAGAATGTCAGGCTGCACAAGATGTCTTCCCTTGCAGAGCCAAGTTCACCAGTGGGGTAAGAGACAGTGCAGATCCCAGGTTTTGGGTGTGAAGTTATCAAAAATCAGAGTTTTTGAAAGGTGAATATTTTTAACTGTGCATTTTTTCCATGTTCTAGGTTAATGTTTTTTTTTTTTTTTTCAGTTGTTGCTAACTTACACAGTCTTGCCAATTCCTTGGCTTTGTTTTTATTCATTAACTTGGAAATCTGAAGCATAGCTGATGGCTTAAAAATTGTTCCCTGTCTTAAGCTCATTGTTCTTAAGGCCAAATCAAAACCACAAAGATAAGATTTGGGAGGTGGAAAGTCACAGCACTCAAGTCTGTGGGTGCCATCCTGCTAACTGGATGCCAGCTTGCAAACTGCAAGATGAGAACACAAACAGGCCAAATAACAATGGGTAACTGTGCATTCAAAAATTATACTTTTACATAAAAGAATGGAACTTCTTACCCTTTTGAAGACAATGAACTTATAAAAAAAATGAACTAGCAATCAACGTAAATTTCCAGTGCTAGAGGGTTTTCAAATCAGCATATCTGCTCCAATGAGCCACTGAAAACAATGCTGCAGACAATGGAACAACAGGTAGGGTCCTGGCTCTCAAACCGTACGCCAAGTGCGCAGAGGACTGCTGTGAACACACAAGGGTTCATTTCAGTTTTCAAAGGAAACGGTAATAGATAACGTCTGTCAGACACCTTGTCCAGGTAGTTCAAGTTTCCACATTCGATGGCACCACATGCCTTTTAACAACATCGCTGAATGCAAAGCTGTGTATTTGGAAGTTGTCATGACACAAAACAGCAAGTTCTGGTACAGCCACTATGGTAAACAGTATGGCGGTTCCTGGAACAATCAAGATCAGAGATACCATATGACCCACCAGTCTGCCTTCTGGGTATCTACCTGAAAAATTTGCAAACATTTATTTGCAAACATATATGCACCCCCATGTTCACTGTAGCATTATTCACAGTGGCCAAGACATGAAGACAACCACAGTGCCCTTCCATAGGTGTTGGATAAAGAAGATGTGGTACATGTACACAATGGAACACCTCTCATTCATGAGAAAAGATGAAATGCTGCCATTTGTGACAGCACAGAGGGCCCTTGAAAATATTATGCTAAGTGAAATAATTCAGAAAAAGCTGAGACCCATATGATTTTACTCATATGTGGGATATAAAACAGGTGGGTAGTTACCAGAGGGAAGAGGGTAGTAAAGGGCAAAGGGGAGCAAATCTGTGGTGACAGAAGATGACTTGACAGTAGGTGGTGGACAGACAATGCAATGTACAGATCATGTGGCATAGAAATACACACTTAAAACCTATCCATTAGTAACCAATGTCACCCTGATAAATTTAATTAAAAATGCAAGTTCTGTGTAAAAATCAACAAGGAACAGAAAATGAAGGCATGGTATTCGACCTGGTTCCAAGGCTGAAGAAGATCTGCAGTGCCCAAGGGATGTACATATTTCATTAGGGTTTTCTTTTGAAATGACAAAAAATGTTTTAATCTCAATTTATATGTATTACTTGTTAAATACTTAAGTTGTTTGGATTGAACTACTGAATCAATGGGGGGTTCTGTGGCAAAATTACTGGGACACTAGGTGTTGTGACCCAAGAAAGTTTGGGAACTACAACACTAGGTTGAAAAAATGAACTAAAACGGCACAGACATCATAATCAATCTTGCTCTTCTGTGTGTGTGTGTGTGTGTGTGTGTGTGTGTGTGTGTGTGTGTATTTAAATGATGGGAGAAAATACATCAACATTCAACAGTGGGTGGTGAAAATACAATAGATTTTCCTCTCCATCGTTTCCTATATTTCAAGTATCACTCTGATATGCTGAGAAAAAATTAAAGGTTATTACAATAATTTCCCAAAGAAGCGCATTTGCTTCTATGAATAAAAATATCTGTTGAACACACTAGAGAGTTCCATTTTGGGAAGAGGGTATATTATACTTTGCTCACTTCTCCAGTTTCCTGCTCCACAAATTCGAGATCTGGCTTTAGGATGTTGAGATTTTGAAGAAACATGTTTCTAAACATGTTTAGCATCTCTCCTTGGTGCTGTTTTAAAAAAAAACAAACACCTATTTCCCACCCCTGCAGCATTCAGGAAGTGAACTTGGTGTGGGATTTCCAGTGGATGCCGCTTCTCAGCTGAACAGCTGGCAGATCAAGCAAAGATGAAGAGGCCGGGAGGGGTGGCCTGCCACGGCCACAGATGCTGCTGCCAGAACAGTCATTTCTCTGGCTCCCACTTCCTAGGGGCAGGAGTGGCCAGCAGCAGCCTCCTGCAGGTCTGAGGTGAGGGAGATCACTGGAAACCTGCCCGAGGAAACTCACAATTGAAAGCATCCCAAAGTGAAACGGACCTGGGGTGTGTGCTGGTTTCCACTGTTCTCAGGGACCCAACTCTGAGGGCTCACATTTTGCGTAACTTAGAGAGATATCTATAAAATGGAGACATCCACAATCTTTGTTATGTTGATTGTAAAAGAAAGCAAACCTAAAGCATTGTTCTCCTAAAAAAAGACAAATTTTATTGTACTTTGTACTTGTGATAATTGGGTTTGTATGAATGACCCATGGACATGGACAACAGTGTGGGAATTGACTGTGGGAACAGGGGGTGGCAGGGAGTGGGATGGGTAGAGGAGGGCAAAGGGGGAAAAATGGGGATAACTGTAATAGAATAACAATAAAAATGATTGCAAAATTACTGACCACTAATATTCTAAATGTATTAGACTGTTAAGTTCTCATACCAGCCCTTTGAATAACACTATTATATCCACTTTTAACAGATGAGGAAACTGAAGCACACAGAGGTTCAGTAACTTGTGCAAGTTTCAAAATATGAAACATGTAGAACCGTGGTTCTGGGTTGAACTTGGATAGTCTGGCTCCACAGGGCTTTTAAGCAAGACACTGTCACAGCCTCTTGGTAAAGTTATTTTCTCATCTTGCGGTATCCTTTCATTAGGCATGAATATAAGACTGCATTCTTTCAAAATCCAAAATTCTCTCTTCCCTAAATTTTCTAAGAAGTATAGCCATTCCATTCTCAAAACTCTCACAACAAAATGTTTACATATCCATTGTTATCTATCATATTGTAACAGTTATTATATCTTGTTTGTCTGTACAAATCTACCTCTCCCACTAGATTGTGTACTCTGTAGTGATGGGGATCAAATATGACTTTTCTCTAGAGCTTCCTCGCCTAGAACATGGTAGGTTCACAACCAGTATTTGATGAAGAAATGAAAGCTGATGTTGTACTGACAGCAGCTGTCATCGGTGCTGTGCTTGTATCCCCTCAGCCCACTGGGAGGTCACCTGCAGGCAGTTACTGTCCACACTGAAGGTTTCCTGATTTTCTTGACCTGGAAGTGTTTTCTGGCTGCTGGGGAATGCTTGGTTAAGGGCAGGGGAGGTGGATTCTACCAGGAGATGAATTCCTGGGAGCCACCTGCACACAGAGAGTGGACAGATGCCCCAGCTTCCTTGCTAGGTGGGACAAGTCTGACATGTGTTCTGGAAAGTCTCTCAGGGCATCCCCAGCAGGACTGTGCTCCAGCTACCTATAGCAGTTACTGTGCATCAACACACCCTTTCTTGACTTCTTTCTGTTCCTGGTCTTAGTACATAGAAATCAATTCTGCTGATGACCTAAGTGAGCTTTGGAGCAGATTCTTCCCCAGGCGAGCCCTTGGATGGGAAGGCAGCCTGGCTGACACCTTGATCTCAGCCTGTGAGAGCCGGAGTAGAGGATCCAGCTAAACTGTGCCCAACTCCTGACCAACGAAAACTGTAAGGCTATTAATAAATGTGGGGTGCTAAATGTTGAGTGATGGTAACTGGTTATAAATTTTGGTATCTGGACGTGGGTGTTGCTGTAACAAATAAGCATGTGTGCATTAGCTTGCAAGAGCTGCCATCACAAAGTACCACAATGGGTGGCTTAAACAACAGATGCATTTCCCACAGTTCTGGAGACTATAAATCTAAGGTTAAGGTGTCAGCAGGGCTGTTTCTTCTAAGGCCTCTCTTGTTGGCTTGCAGATGACCACCTTCGTGTGGTGTCCTCACACAACCTTTTCTCTGTGACTGCATGCCCCTGGTGTCTCTTCTTATAAGGATACCAGTTCTACAGGGTTTGGGCTCCAGGCTCATAACCTTGTTTAACTTTAATTATTTCCTTAAAGGCCCATCTCCAAATGCATTCACATGGTGTGGGGGTCAGGGCTTCAACATATGAATTTTGGAAGGACACAATTCAGTCCATGATGATATAGGAGTGTTTGTAACTGGGAAGTGAGCCAGAGGCTGATAGAATTTTGAGGAACATAGTAGAGAGAGTCAAAATTGTCATTTCTTAGGACTCTGAGGATGCTGATGGTGAGTCTTAGAAACAAATGAGGAACATGTTATTGGAAGCTGGAGGAAAGGTGTCCTTGCTCTGCAGTGGCAGGAAGTTTGGCAAAAGTGTCTCCTGGAGTTTTGTGGGAAGCAGAAGCTGGATATGACAAATGCAACACACCCAAGGAGGTCTCCAAGTGCAGAAGGTGCTGCCTGGTTTCCTTCTGCTCACAGTAAAATGTGAGAGGAGAGAAAGTAACTAAAAAAATAACTTTAAAAAAAGGAACCAGAATCTCATGTCTTAAAAATTCTGAGCTTCTCCAGATGGCAAAGATGCGAAAATGAAGAGCTGGCCTCTCAGAAAACATTTTCTGAGGGTGTGATGGCACAGGTGTTAAAAACTTGGAAACTCTGAAGGGCAGAATATGAATCACACAAAGGCCTTTTTAAGAAATTAAAGGTGTGCCTCACAGATCTTCTCAAACCAGAGAACCTCTAGGAAGATGAAGGGCATTGTCCCTCAGCCATCTCAGCAGGAAGCCAAAGGACAAGTTGGTTTATCTTAAAAGTATCTGCAGAGCCGGTGTGGCTCAGTTGGTTGGAGCATCATCCCATACATCAAAAGGTTATGGGCTTGATTCCCGGTTAGGGCGCATACCTGGGTTGTGGTTTTGATTCCCTGTCAGGCCAATGTCTTTCTCCCTCTCCCTCACCTTCTCTCCTCTCTTCCTCTCTCTCCAAAATCAATTTAAAAAAATGTACTCAGGTGAGGATATATATATATATATATATATATATATATATATATATATATATATATATATATATGGATTTTGCCTAATGGAGTGAACCACAGTGAAATCCCCACAAGGTTTGCAAAGTTATTGAGAAGCGGGCTGATAAAACTGCTCCACTGCAAATGTGAGCTACCTTTCATGAAAAAGGAGAGCACAACCAAGAACCAGAGGGTGGAGCCTGAGACATAGGATGGTCCTCAGTCCCTGAAACCTAATCAAGGAACTCCCAACACTTTCCAGGTTGGGTTTCATAAGAGCACTGAGCCAGCAACTCCTTTTCCCCTTCCATCTTACCTGTTTGAGTGGAATGTCTGTAACTATTACCGTGTATCTGCCCCACCATCATGTGCTGGGAGGGCTGGGGCCAGACACCAGTCATTTTAGTTCCACAGGTTGACAGTGGAAGAGAAGACATGCCCCAGCAGCTATGAATAATAGATTGCATGCAAGCCCTTTACCCACACCTGACCCTGACCTAACTTTAAGATAATGTCCTAACAGTATGACACTTAGGCAACCTTGGGATGGGATGAATGTATCTTGCATGTGGGAGAGACAATGGGGACCAGAATGGACCAGCCCTAGGGTGAGGGCCCCCTTCTGGGGCCCCTGCCTTTGTTTAATCTTCTCTCCATGAGCCAGGGCAGGACCTGTGCCTTGGTGCCAACCCATAGAACATGGCAGAGGTGATGGGATGTCACTCTCATGGTTCTGTTTTACATGATGTGGCACCAGTGCTGAGGTATCATTTCATGATTATGTTGTGACATGTATATAAGACTCCTAATGTCTTGAAGAAGCAAGCTCCCATGAGGTCTATAGCAAGGAAGTGAATTCTGCCAACAACCTGAAGGATTCCTCCCCAGGGAAGCCTCCGAGGGCAGTGGAGCCCAGCTGCTGGCATCCTGTGAGACCTTGAGCAGAGGGACCCAGGCAAGCCCTGCCTAGACTCCAGACTCACAGAAACTGTGAGATAACAAATGTTTGTTTTTTTAGGCCATGAAGGTTGTGGTAACTTGTTATCCAGCAACAAAATGATAGCAAGTGCTTAGATTAGCACCATCTTGGGCACAGCTTTTTTCATTGAAATTTTAACATTATTGGTAATAGCAGTGGTGTCCAATCAGTTGGATAGTGATGTGCTGCTTGGAAATGATCAAAGTATTGATAAACTGCTTTCTTATTAGTTTAAACAGGGTCAACAATGTAATGCTTATATTTAATATTACATGACAACAGCAATAAAATCTCCAAGATTTGACAGCACCGCTACAGTTGCCACCTTAGTGCCCCAATTTCTGTTAAGATGCTAAATGAGAAACAAAATTAAATCTTTCAAATTCTGAGCATGTGTGGGAGTCACAGAGAGCCACATGCTTTTTTCTTTTGATTTAGAAGATTATTTTCAGTTCGGTCACCCCCTCTGGGAGAGAAGCACTGGGGCAAAATAAGGCATTCCTGAAAATATCATCTCCCTTTATACAGAATTTTCCAGTTATGAAAGCACAACCATCCTCATCAGAGGAGTTCAGCTGACCCGGGTTCAGAGCAGGCCACTCACTGGGAAACCAACAGAGGCCTGGCGGGAAGCTGTGCTCTGAGGGTTCACCATTTGACTGCAGATGTGATCGGCTAGAGGAGCAGCCAGGCCATCCTGGAGACAGAGTGAGCAGCCGCATTTGGATGTTTACTCATTTGCTTCTTGGTGTACACTTTCATTGACATTTCCTGCTTAAACATCCTGCCTAATTCACTTGAGAAGACTGTGTGGATTACATGCATAATGAAAGACTCTGCAGAGAGCTCTAAGTACTCTACAACTAGAAAATAAAGTCATATGGCAGTAATGATAAGAAATTACAGGAAGATAGGCATTTAAATGATATCTCTGTCAGATTCTTAAGTGAGTGCTAGTTTATGAGCTAACTCCAGGCTTTCTAAATGCTTAAATCAGAAGCATCCCTGTACAGAAGCAGTATCTGACATCTGATGTCAACTTGCTCTGTGACCTTGGGAAAATTCACTTGACCTACCTGGATCAGTTGTGTCATCTGTCAGATGAAAAAGCAGGACTAGGTGTGAAGGAAGTGACTTTGTTTAGACTTAGCAGCACTTATGCATGAAACACTTGTGTCTAAACACACCCTTATCATCAGGAGGCAGGGTGGTGTGGTAGTTACAAGCATGGGTTTTGAGCCAGGGATTGGGGTTTGAATCCTGGGTCTCTTCCAGTTACTAGTTGTGGACTTTTGGCAACTCCTTTAACCTTCCTAAGTCTTGCTTCCCAGAACAGGCATACCTCAGATATACATGTTCAGTTTCAGACCACTACGATGAAGTGAGTCTCACAATAAAGCCAATTGTAATCTTTTTGCTGTTGGAAGGTCTTGCCTTCAATTTGTGAAAAACACAAGTTTGAAGTGCAATGAAGCAAAGCTCAAAATGAGGTATGATTGTACCTAAAAGATGAAGTAAATACCACTTGTTTGAAAACAAAGGAGGGCAGAGGTAGTACATCCATCAGTTGTCCAATAATGCTGCACTACAAACCCCCCACACTCAATGTAATTCTAGACAGAGGTCTGTCTGGAGAAAGTCCAGCCATTGTTAATATAACAAGAACAGCTTTTGAGACATTGATGTAGCCTGGCAGCCAAAGAGAGTGGACTGGAATGCACATGTGTGAACAATAATAACTTCACTGTACTAGTCAGTGGGGGCCGTTGACACCACTGAGTAAGCATGTGGACTGTGTGGTGTCACATTCAGAATGACTGAGCAAATCAAGTAGACTGCATCAAATTTTGTGTTAACTAGAATATTACTCTGTTGAAACTATTTGGATGACTCAGAAGGTCACAGCTATGGGCAACTAATTGGTGATTGGCAGCTTCACCACAACAACATGCCAGCTTAGGCATCACGTCTAGTGCAGTTTTTTTTTGTGAAACATCAAATCACCTAAGTGTCTCAGCCCCACTATAGCCCAGATTTGGTGCCTTGTGACTTATGACTTTCCCCAAAACTAAAATCACCTTTGAAAGGGAAGAAAATTCAGACCATTAATGATATTCAGGAAAATATGACAGGGAAGCTGATGGGGATTGGGAGAAATGTGTGAGATCCCAAATTGCCCACTTCGAAGGGGACTGAGGCATCATTATCCCATGCACAATGTTTCTCATATCCTGTATCTTCTTTAATAAATGTCTCTGTTTTTCATACTACATGGCTGGATACCCTCTGGACAGACCTCATACAATGTACCTGGGGCTGGGGCAACTCCTTCAAACTGTAGGGATGCAGATGGGCTGGGGTGCTTCTGCTCACTCTTCTGGAATCACTGACCTCTCCAAGGCATGTTCTTATGGTGATGGTAAAAGCACTAAGGTAAATCTCAACTGTACATTTCAAGCCTTTTCTCTCATCAACCCATTGGCCAAAGCAAGTCACATGGCCAAGTTCAAATTCAAGCGGTGGAGAAGTACTTACACTCTTCCATGAGGCTGTGGCAAGAACAATGAAGGACTGAGTTGAATAATTCAGTCCACCAGATGGTATAGGTGAGGCACCTATGCAACCATGCCTGATCAGGCCATGATTGATCACCGACATCTGCGATTATTATTACTATTTTTTTTTGGCCAAACTTCTCTAGGCCAATCAATCTTTCTTATGCTACTTGAAGCAAACTAGAAAATTTCTCCTGCTCAGAAGTACTACCACCTCACTCATCTATCTGACACTGCAAAATGAGGTTCTGTCCTTGGAATTGTTATTGTATTTTCCCTGTTAAAAGCAAATACTTTGGAGGTGGGGGGCACACAGAGTAATCACTAACTCTTTTGGGCAGAAAGGCACAGGAGGAGGAAAGAAAGGTGTGGGGTAATCAAAAACAGCTGGGTCTCTGATATTAGATCTGGGTTCAAATCAGAAATTGAGTGAATTTAAACAGATCAGTCCACTGTGTTGAGGTTTCTTCATCTATCTGACCAAGTTAAAACTATTAAATGGTTATTATTAGAATGCCATAAAATAATAAATATTAAAGATTATATACTCAGTAAAACTATCCAATCTGGTAATAATGTTGTGGATTTT
Source organism: Anoura caudifer (assembly GCA_004027475.1). Lineage (NCBI taxonomy): Eukaryota > Metazoa > Chordata > Mammalia > Chiroptera > Phyllostomidae > Anoura > Anoura caudifer. Next base: position 98,668 of record PVKU01006002.1, read on the forward strand.
GTTCAGACCTGTTTCAAGGGGTATTTCTGCACATTACTATAGATTTGATGCCTTCCTTGCCTCACAGGAATGTCTGCTCTAGTAATAGAATTGGGGTAAAACAGTCAAGTGAAGTGGTCACAGAACCGCTGCCTGCATTCTGCCACTATGTGGCATTAAAGCAGGAGACCCCAGTCAGTGCAGGACTGCTGGGCCAGGCATATTAGTGAGAGAGAGAAAGCCTTCAGAAATAGATCGAACCATCAACTAGCTATAAATGACTTTCCAATACAACCTGCTGTTGATGATTGCCTTGAAATGCTACATTCTATTTGTTTACCTTGGCCTTGAAGGTGACTGCAGATATTAAACTCTTGAGAGACAGTGACTGAGCATTTGTTCACAGGGTCATAGTTGTCCACCTCTGATTGGGACCCTAGGCTCCATCTTCCAAATTCCAGGATCATGGAATATAAAAGCCCAGTTATTTTCTACCTGTCCCAGGGAGCTATGGGTGTGGGATCCACTCATTTGTGATTACAGGTGTCACACTGGGTGCTGGGATGAGCCAGTCAGTGGCCTGGACAAGGTGTGTGATTAACACCCTGTCCTCATCAAAATGGAGGGACCTGCAGTGACAGCTTTCCTGTGGTGAGTTCCATTATCCTGAACACACCAGGGTTTTTTTTTTTCATTTGTTTGTTTGTTTTTGAATAACCACTAGGTCATTTGAACTAAAGGCTGTTCAGTCTTTAAAAGGAAATGTTAAGGGAGCTTAAGTGAAACACTATACTAAAAAAAGAAAGATGCTACTTTTAGTGGTTGATACAATTTTTCTTTTTCTTTTTTGTAACTTTCAGAGGGGTGTGCATATATAGGAGAAATAGGAAGAAAAGAAAAGAGAGAGGAAAGGAAGGAGGGTGGGAAAGAGAAAGAGAGAGGAGAAAGAGTTTTAGGGGCAGGCATGGGGCCCATCAAATACTAACTTCACTGATACAAGAAAAAACTGCTTTTCAGAAGTTTCTAGATATGGTTGGGTCATAGAAATGAAGACATGTAATAAATCTTGGTTTGGTTTTGGGTTTATCCACTTCTTTGGAACAAAGGTGACTTTGCCCAAATCTCCTGGATTTAGGCAAGTGTGAGAACCTGGGGCCAAAGTGAGGCTTTTCCTCGTCTCTAGGGCAATGGGAAGCTGAGAAACACACTGAAAATGGAAGGAGGGATTCCAGACACTGAGCAAGTGGAGGGGATCCGAGTCTGCTTTCCCCACGGCTTTTGCAAGTGTAGAAGTATCAGAGATAACTTTAGCAAAAGATTAACAGCTTGCCCTCCCAGTGACAGCCTTGGTTCCAGCCATCTTAATGGACACCGTTGTGGGCCTTTTCAAGTGGTGCTTTTGACGAAAGGTTTTAAATTACAGGTAATCTGCCCAACGAGTTTCATTCCATAGTTACATTTTCCTTAATAAAAAATTAACAATCTTTACAACAAATTATTTCTTCTGTAAGCTTAATGTTTTTCTTAAATATCTTCCGACAAATGTAAAGTCAGAAGGTCACCCAGCATCCCGACCATTCATACCCGTTTAACTGGTGTGTCCCTAAAACCTGCCAGACTGCATATCAAATCAGCATGGTGGGCACACTTTAAATTGAATCCAACCTTTAAATGGATCAATTCATTTTGTAATAAGACAATTCCTTGATCTCAGACCTGTGCCCTCCACATAGGATATTAACCAACAGCAAACTCCTAACTGAGCCATACACAAGCCCCTACACCATACAGTCCCTCGTCCCATCTGACCCACCCTCCTATTTAGTCATTACTCAAACATTAGCCTTCTCTTGGGGGAAAATATGTTCAATGGTAAGATATTGCCTAGTGTTAACCAGTAGAGTTGGTTAATTGGTCAGTTTCTATTAAATATCAATCAAGACCTGTTTAAAATAGGTCTTTTTATCCCTACAGATTTATCTTCTCAAATATTCATCTTTTGTGTATTTTCATTTTAACTGGCCTGAAAAGTGTCAAAATCCTATTAGAAAATCAAAATCACAAGATACAGGATTAGAAGAATCTGTATTGATCTTTACACAGAGCACACTCACAGGGTCAACAGCAGAACAGAACGACCAAGGCAACACAGAACAATGAAACTGCAGTTTTAATTTAGTCAGCTCAGATGACACCTAATTGCATTCCTTATAATTCATTACCTATGATCTTTCTTTGCAACCTTTAAAAATTGCATTCACTTTTGTTTTTCCTATCATTTAAATATAATGTAGTCAATATTCTTGTTAACATAGAATAAGGTACTCAGGTACCTCAGATGTCTACTAATCTAATGAGCAACAGATGGAGAATAGAATCTGATCTATTGGACAGCATAATGATAAACTTCAAAAATGTTTAGCGACCATCTGAAGCTTTGGGGGCAATTATTTGATGGTGTATGGAACTCTTATTCTGAGGTACAGAAGAAAAGTGCAATGGCTGGGTTTTCCTTGTAGAAACTTAATGTATCTGAAATTTATTGGCTCGGATTTCTGCTTTAATTCCAATTATTTCATGAACACTTCTTCCCAACAATCTATTAGCCATTTCTTTATGGTAATCATATCCCATTCCAGGACTCAAAAACAGCTATTTCTTAGACTATAAAGACAAATTTGAATATATATGTATGTATACTTACATAAATATGATTACATATAAAAACCTGTATATATATACATATGCATGTGTGTATATATGTACATAAATAAAAATCACTTATGATAAAGTATGTTAATAATAAATTTTATATAGAAGAAAAGTTTAAACATTTTGAGGGCAAATGCAAAACAAAAGGTTGTCTAAATAATGTATAATCAAAAGTTATTGCTAATATTTACCAGAAGGAGTGGATAATATTCTTCAGTATAAAGATTAGCAACCATCATTTCAAGTGGAATAAACATTTCCTATTGTGTGATTGCGTTTTATGTGTCTGATTTAACAAAAATCTCACATCTAAAAGCAAGAGGTTCCTTTGCATGTGCTGCAATTTATAGTAAGTGATGAGCATTATAATCATGGAAGAATAATTATGGCTAACCCGTGGATCTTTAAAACCAAATACATGGTTATGCATTTTATAGTTTGCCCGTAAAGATGGTACACTTTATCAAATGAGGACATGCTTCTTAGGTCAACTTAAAGATGAACCCTCGCCCTACCTTCATGGGCGCCAGCTGGATGGGCGTGATGCATGAGGGGTCCACCATGGGCTTCGGCCTGTTGGCCGTGTCTGCCAGCAGGCTGTGCCACTGCTGGGGCAGGCCTGTGAACTTCTGCTCTTGTGGGTCAAACCCAGTATGGACCCTGTGCTCAAAGTTTGATGGGCCAGATATTTCAATCTTTTTCTTTTTTTTTCCAAACATGATGCAGAAACCTGGGAAATGCAATCAGAAAAGATGCAGCTATTTATATCTTGCCAGCTGAAGACCACAGGAAAACTAATTCATTCACAATTACATCTTTTCATTAATTCCTTTATATCAGCAATTTTCAACCTTTTTTTTTTATCTCTTGGCACACATAAACTAATTACTAAAATTCTGCAGCACACCAAAAAATACATTACATTATCTTTTTGGCCAATCTGACAAAATAATAGGTATAGTTTTGATTCATTCATAATGGAAGGAAGGCTATTGTGTTGTTTGTCATTTTATTACTTGACAATCTAAGAAAAAAAGGCTAGTACCACTGACTAAATAGTCAGGTGTTACATGTTTTAAAAATTCTTGCAGAGAACCTGGGTTTGAATGCCAGGTAAAAATCACTTATGCTCTGTGGTCTCTCCCTCCTTCCTTTTTTTAGTCTCTTCCCTTCTTCCATCATTAAAATTTCTAGCATTCTTCTTTGTATGCTTGGCAAGCAGGATCTTCCTGTTGTCTTCCAGTTTTCTCAAGCTCCTATTACATCACTTACTTGGATATCTAGTCTGCTGGGCTGCTATAACAGAATACCAGAATGGGGGTGGCTTAAAAACAACAGCAATTTATTCCTCGCAGTTCTGGAGGCTAGAAGTCCAGGATCAAGTTGTTGGCAGATTCAGTATGTGGGGAGGACCTGCTTCCTAGATAGCTGTCTTGTTGCTGTAACCTCACATGGTGTAAGGGACAAAGGTGCTCTCTTGTGCCTCTTTAATATGGGCCAGAACTTCATTCATGACAGCTACACCCTCATGAGCTAATCTCCTCCCAAAGGTTCCATCTCCAAATATCATCACCGTGGGGTTAGGGTTTTGACATAGGCATTTTGGAGGCTCACATTCAGATCGCAGCACAGAATGTATATTCTGTCAATAGTGATCATATCTTTTACAACCTTAACTTCCAGACTCTTCCAAAGTCCTTTCTCCCATCTATCCTGGTTGTTATTTCAGACTAGTTTAGAAAACTAATATAAGGTGCTAATGAAAAACTAATAAAATATGATAAAAGCTCAAAATGCCTTGATTTGCTTCTCCTAGAAAACCACACACACACACACACACACACACACACACACACACACACACTGCATATATACATATACATACATTATATACATTTATATATATTTATATATATATTCTTTAAGTACTTTTCTACCAGTAGGTTCATAATTATTAATCAATTGATTTTAAACTTTTGAGTGCACTGATGCCAAAGTGTAAAACAGTGAAGGAAGCCAGCTGTGCCAGATTGTCTCAGGAATGACCCCACGCATTCATGCCTCCCGTGTCCATGCCCTGGGTGGGCCTCTCCCGTACTGACTCTGAACCTGAACATCTAATTTCCTGCAGCCCACAGGACAACTGAAACCATGACACAATCCCTCCTGCTGCTCTGGAACCAACAGCCAGCATGAGAATCAGGCTACCCTGTTGGAGGATGACAGACCATGTAGCCCAGCCACCAGCCAGGCCAGACAACAGCCAGCCCTAGAGACAAAGCCACCTTGCTGTCTTGCAGCCGCCCACCAGGTGAGCCCAGACAAACAAGTAGAAGGACCACCCAGCTGACCTGCAGAATCAGGACAAAAATAAGTGGCTATTGCTTTATGCCATTATATTTTGGAGTAAATTGTTGCAGGGAAAAAGCTTACTGTCACAGAAATGCAAAGACCTGATTATTATCCCATTCCTTGCATCTTCAGAGGCCCATTTTTCTTTCTGTTTTTGCTGCTTCAAAGTCTAAGTAACAACGTCCAATCTGGATAACTGTATTAGCTGTTGTACAATTGTGTTAACTGAGAGGAGTCTTGATTTTGTGCCACTGTCTGGGCGGTTGAGGACCTGGAATGTTTTCAGTGGCTGGGAAATTATGCCAAGTAAGTAATGGCTCTATACACCATCTTTCAGTGTTATTTAGTGAAAATAAAAATACATTGGAAAATATAATTTGGTCACATGTTGGCTGAGTCCACTTGACATTTTAATAAACTTATGACCATTTTTTAAAACAATCATTTAGAAAAATCATTTTAGAAGAGTTCTTTTACGTGTATTTATACCTGAAGAAGTACTAAAAATTCAAGGCCAAATATTTTTAGAACCAGAATAGAAATATCTTACTATTCTCTTCCTGACTGTGAATTTTCCAGTTGTTGCTATGCCATTCAAGTGAGAGTATAGAAAGAAAGTTATTAATGAATTAATACTGTTCTTGTTTTTAAATAAGACATTTGTAGAGAGAAAACCCAAGGCTAAATTAGTTTACCTATGTTGCATCCTGTGAAACTATACAACTGTAACCTAAATGGTAATAAATACAGTCCCACACTCTGATAAGTTTGAGTTAAAGTGTTACAGAGGAAGCAACTGAAAAGGCAAATAAAAGTGCCAAATCCTAAAGCAACATTCCTGTGAAGTTCATAACTAACTAAATGCAGAGACAGATTTTCTGTAGTGTATAGTGATAGTCCATTAGTGGGAGTCATTACTGGGATAGCAGTGAGGAATCCCACACTTGGGGGAAAGACAGACCAAGCCCTTATGCTTTTTAGCACTGTGGGGCAGAGGCACACATAGCAGGGAAGTGAAGATCTGCTTGGTGCATGGTCTCTTCTCTCTGATGAGTCTGTGCTTAGTCGGTGCCTGGCATGGTGTTAAACGTTTGGTGTGTATGATCTCACTTAAAATTCACAATAACCCTATATCTGGCATCCCCAAGACCACCCCCAGGTTTGATTTGCTAGGAGAACTCACAGGACTCAGCGTATAGTCATATTCATGTCTGTGATGGATTACAGTGAAAGGATGCAAAGCAAAACCAGCAATGGGAAAAGGTGCATGGGACAGAGTCTGGAGGGAACCAGGTGCAAGGCCCCAGGGGTCCTCTCCCAGAGGACTCACACAGGATGTGACTAATGCTTCCAGCACTGAATTGTGACAACACATGTAAAATTGTGTCTACTAGGGGAGCTCATGTGGGACTTGGTGCCTAGGGAATTTATTGGTCACTTAGGCACCCTCTGCCGGGTCTGTGCCAAAATTCTAGATTCCAGAAGGAAAGCAGGGGTTCAGCATAAACCATATTGTTTGCATAAACTGTTTCACCACAGTGAGCCATTCTTATGGGGGAATGATGGGAACCCATCTAAAACCCAAGTTCCCAGATGCCAACCAAGGGCCACCCTAGCAAATGGGCTTTTCTGGGTAGGCAGTCTCAGGCCAGCTATGGTAACTGTTTTCTTCACAGGAAGTGTTATTATCGTATCTCCATTTTACAGAAGTTCGGAGTCCAGGTTAGAAACTGGCAAAGGGGGAGGCTGAGAACCTCAAAGTGCATGTTTTTCATCACGGGGCGATGCATTGCTCCCTGCATTTCCCTTCTCGACTGGACACACCCCTACCCTTCTTAGAAGTCCCTGTTCCCCTAGAAGTACAGGTTGGTGAGGTCTAATAAGGTAACTATGAGATTATGGGAATTTCTTGGGTCCTCTCCTGTCTGTCCAAAGATTTCAGCCCTTTTTCTGAGACTGAGTAGAACTTGGTCACTGAGCAGGTAAGGCTGGAGGGCTGCTGATACTGCTCAAGTCAGGGCAACCCCTAACACAGAACAGAAGACCTTGCTATTTAGTATCCAAGTAAACCAAGGGCACAGAATACCTTCTCCTGCTCCTGAGTTCTAGCAGACCTTCCAGAACCGTTTGGCAGCATGGACAGAAAAGGGGCCACATGCTAAACCCAGCAAGCTCAAGAGAGGCCTGCATGGTGGGCTTACAAATGCTGAGACCTAAAGTTACCACATAGGATGGTCTGAACATAAAACTTCCTAACTAAAAGCAGGTCATGGCAGGTAGCCATGTCTTAGGCCAGACTCTTCCCTGACAAAGGGAAGATTAGGCATTTTGAGACTTAATATCTACTATTGCCTAATCTCCTTGTTTTATTATTAAACAAAATGTGAGCATTCACTTGATGGTTTGCACTAACCAAAGTGTGTTCCTGGGATTACCAGCTCTCTGAAAGAAGAATTGAAAAGGAGGGAGGAATTGATTCCTTAGTCAAATAAATGTGGGAAACTATGGGTTACATGGTGGCGATAATGAACTCCTTTAGCTTTACTGTGTCTACAAAGCATTTTATCTGCCCTTCCATTCTGAATGATAGCTTTGCTGGCTAGAGTAATCTAAGTTGTAGAACCTTGTTTTTCATCACTTTCAATACTTCTTGCCAGTCCCTTTTAGCCCGAAAAATTTCTTTTCAGAAATCAACTGACAGTCTTATGGGAACTTCTTTGTAGATAACTCTCTTTTCTCTTGCTGCTTTTAAAATTCTCTTTTTATCTTTAACCTTTGGCATTTTAATTATGTGTTTTGATGTGGTCCTCTTTGTATCCATCTTGTCTGGGACTCTGTGCTTTCTGGACTTGTATGTCTATTTCCTTCACCAAATGAGGGAACTTTCATTTATTCAAATAAGTTTTCAATTTATTGCTCTTTCTATTCTCCTTCTGGCACCCCTATAGTTCAAATGTTGGTATGTTTGAAGTTATCCCAGAGGCTCCTTACCCCACCCTCATTTTTTTTGGTGGGGGATAGGGGAGGATTTTTTCTTCTTGCTATTCTGATTGAATGTTTGTTCCTTCCTTATTTTCCAAATCATTGATTTGATTCTTGGTTTCATCCATTCCACTGTTGATTTCCTGAATTTTTTTTTATTTCATTTGTGTAGCCTTCATTTCTGCTTGGGTCTTTTTTATGCTATTGAAATACCCAGACCATTTCCTTGACCATCTTAATAACCATTGTTTTGAACTCTGCATCTGTTAGATTGCTTATCTCCATTTGTTCATTTAGTTCTTTTTTTTGGAGTTTTGTTCTATTTTTTCATATGGAACATATTTCTTTGTCTCCTCATCTTGGCAGCTTCCCTGTTTTTGTTTCTGTGTATTAGGTAGAGCTGCTCTAATTCCCTGTCTTAGTAGCATAGACTATTGTAGAGAAATGCACCTGTAAGTTGGGTGGGGTGGAGCCTTAGGTAATTCCCAGGGTAGGGCAACCCCTGTGAGCCAGGTTGATGGAATCTCAGATATGGCATCACTGCTCTGTGGCTCTGTTGGGGGGAAGGCTCAGAAAAGAGACAATGACCACTGCCTGACCCCTGGAGTTTTGTCCAGGAGGGAGCTGTCCCCTGGCACTCACCCTGATGCCAGACACTTCAGTTTCTCCCCATATGCCACTGGTGCCCTTCAAGTTGCTGTTACAGTGCTGGAGCCCAGAGCAGAGCCCAGACTTGGCTCTTTATGGCTGGTATTGACTATTTAATTACAAAGTCCTATTCCATTACCAGTATGAGATTATTGACACTTACAGTGAATTTTAGGCAAAAGCAATAATCATGTACCTGGAAACAGCCTGGGATGCATAAGTGGGATGGTAGGGTGGGTGGATGGAGGCTGTGTGATATCATAAAGCATCAGGGAATTTGGAGATGAACAACCACAAAAATACATGTCACCTTGCAAGAGTTCTTTTAAAAATGAAAGGATTATTGTAAAGAAGGCCTTTACAACAAGAAGAGAAAGACAAGAAACTTTGGAAAAACCAAAAACTGGAATAGAAAGATAACATAATCATAATACAATTCTTGGCTCCTCAGTAAGCAGTGATGAAAATCACAAAACATAAAGACCAGTTACAGCTATAACTAAAAACAGCCAAAATAATTTTAATGGTAAAATAGAAGAGGTGGACAGCTTGTATAATAAAGATAAATTCTATCTATTGTAGCAGAAAATAAAAGAATGAAGCTGCCTAAATTTAACATAGCTGCATACATATATTTTTGTCCATATGTAAAATACTAAAGAAAAAAATAACACCCAGACTGAAAGAGCATATGGTGGCCTCTGGGAAGCAGAACTTGGAGTTATCATAGGGTAACTAACCCACTGGATTTCTTACATTTTTTGGCAAGCCATGTGTAGTATATTTCTGTCCTAAAATATTTTCAAGCCAATTGAAAACACATATTTTAAAAGTAATATACATCAGAATATATTCAAATAAAATGTTAAAAATCCATCCTATAGGCTAATATTCAGAAGATAACTTGGGCTTCCAGAGAGCACCAGACCATTTAGATTCTCCCTCACTGGATAAGTGGCACTTCACAGAGAATGTTTGTTAAGGTGTCTGAATCATGAGCTGATTTCTAATCTTGGGCCTTTTTACCCTTGTTTCTATTGTTCTACACTACTTGCTAAAGTTTTTGAGTACTGGCAAAACCTACCTAATTCTGTGGTAGCCAAATCCACTGAAAGTGGCATATGGTTTGGCTTCAGAAAAAAAATATTTTCTCTGATTGTTGAATTGCATATTAGCAATTGGATGAGCAGATGAAGGCATGTAAAGAAACTGTACATTACAGATAAGATATAAACAAATGCCCCCTATTTCTAGCCTCTTCAGAATGTCTATTAGTTGACAGATCCTCAGCTTATGGTATAAGCACTGTGTTAGTCAGGGTTCTCCCAGGAAACCTAACCAACAGGATTTACTATAGGAATTAGCTAATGTGGTTATGTTGGCCAAGATGTCCCATGATCTGCCATCTGCAACCTGGAGAACCAGGAAAGCTTGTGGCACAATTTGAGCCCAGAGGACTCAGAATCAGAGACTGATAGAGTCAGTCAGATTCTGAATCTCAAAGCACGAGAACCATGAGCATCAATATCCAAGGGCAGAAGACAGGTATCTTAGCTCAAGCAGGGAGAGCAAATTCACTCTTCCTTTCTCTTTTTGTTCTATTTGGGTTCCCAAGAAATTGGAGGATGCCAACCCACATTGGGGAGGGCCATCTGCTTTCTTCAGGTCTCTTCTAGGAACATCCTCATGGACGCACCCAGAAATAATACTTACCAGCTGTCTGGGGTCCCTTAGCCAGTCAAGCTGCTGCATAATATTAACTATCACAAACATGAGGAGGAGAATTGATAAGAACATTCCTGTTTATGTAAAAAATGAAGTGGTCTTATAGGAAGATATTAAAACTACCTGACTGCAAACATGCTTACTGGCCCAGAAAATCACCTCTGACATTACTTGTTTCCCTTCTGAATACTTTTGCTCAAGAAGTCAGTTTCAGGACTATGAATTCCATTTTCAACTTTCTTGCTCAAAGTCTAATTTTTATATATATACCTGGTGATTATATATTTTTTTTACAACTTATGACATTCTTTATTAATTTGTAGAGCTGGAATAATCAGTAAGAACAGTGACATACTGATAGGAAGTATCTCTACTTTTCAAAATGCTGGCAATGCTCACAAGAGATTTTAATAGGGTTTAGGCTACAGGATACAAATACAAAAGGCATTAGTTTTCTAGTGTTTTCAAAATTTATTTATTAAATTTATTTATTAAAAAGGTATTTGGGACACATGCCACACTGTGGATGAAGCTTTAAGATATTATGCTAAGTGAAAGAACCAAACACAAAGGGATACATATTGTATGATTCTAGTTATACAAAGTGCCTGCTGCAGTCAAAATTATGGAAACAGAAAGGAGAATGGTGCAGCCAAGGCAGGGGGAGGGGAACAGGGACTTACTGTTGAATGAGTTTCAGCTGGGGAAGATGAAAAGGTTCTGGGGCTGGATGGTGGGGGTGGCTGCACACCAACGTGCGTATTCTTAATGCCACTGAACTGCTCACTTAAAAATGGTTAACATGGTGAATTTTATGTTGACTATATCACATCATACTGGTAAGGATATACTCATGGATTTTTTTAAAAGGGGTTTCCCCGTGGACAGTAACCTCACAGGGTGATCTGATAATAAATTCCTAACTGGGCCGGTCAGGGTGGGTAGTCACATCCCAGGCCTGCAACTTCTTCAGTAAAAGGATATTGTTGCCTCCAGCAAGCTCCCTGTCCATTATTTCTGTGCATCTAGGTCAGCACACTTTTGTAAATGCCTCTTTTCAGATCCCTCCTAAAGCAGACCAACCTGAAAATAGCATATAATCTTAATTAACCTGTAACTATCCCCATCTTGCTTTCTCCCACCTTCATGTCACCTTCCTTACATTGCCTCCTTAATTTCAAATGCACAAAAGAAACTCCAAAGCAATTATTCTCCAGAGCATTCAAGATCTTGCTCCCAAACCTATGTTGTCAGTTGGCTCAAATAAACTCATAAAAATTCTCTGTAGGTTTGGCCATACTATACGTTGCCATATTGCAGGAGCTTTGACTGGTAGGATGCAGTTGGCAGAGAGGAGCCTGTTCAAGATGGGGTGAGGCAGGGAGGCGATGAGAAGTGGTGGAGCTAATCTTTTTGCTCACGTTCCCCCTAACCATCGAAATGGTATTAGTCTAACCTTTGGCACTCACAACTACTTAGGGGTATGTTTGCAAGCCCTAGAGCTGAACTGAGAAGTCAGTAGTTACTGAGAAGTCTAGTAATTACTAGACTGGTAAGGTTTTCAGCCAGCAAGACAGCTGGAGTCTTAGAATAAGAGCAGAGAATAAAAAGATGGTGCCTTTAATGTACATCTCAAGAGTGATTCTTTTTTTCATTGACTCCCTCATGAGGAGATTTTTGAAGAATTGGTAAATGTAATAATGGGTATTTAAGTACTTTGGAAATACCTACCTGTGTTGAGATAATTTAGGTTTAATGATGGGCCTGTCATGGGTAGAAGAGAGATGGCTGCTTGAGGAACTGTATTGCAGCAGGGACAGTAGCAGCCACACTCTCTCCTTGTTGAGATGTCATTGCTCAGACACACATTTGTCACAGCCTCAGCATCAGGAACAAAACAATTCACCAGGCTTTTAGTTATGCTGCTTTTAGGTAAAATATAACACTCATCACACATTTGAGATTGAGAAGAAAATATTAAAAACCTGGGATGGGCCCTGGCTGGTGTGGCTCAGTGGACTATAAACCAAAGGGTCACTGGTTTGATTCCCATCAGGGCACATGCCTAGATTGCAGGCCATGTCCCCCTGGTGGGGGGCATGTTAGAGGCAACCACACATTGATGTTTCTCTCCCTCTCTTTCTCCCTCCCATCCCCTCTCTCTAAAAATAAATAAATGAAATCTTAAAAAAAACAAACTTGGGATGGGTTCATAATATAATCTAAAAATAAAGTTGTAATGAAACTGCCTTTTTTAAAATTAAATTTTATTTTAATTGTTGTTCCTATACAGTTTTCTGTTTTCTACTCCCATCCCATCCCTCCGCCCCAGACCTCCCCAGCTCCCTCCCTTTTCCACCCCCCCCTAGCTTTTGTCCATATGTCTTTCGTACTTGTTGCTCTAATCCCTTCCCCTTTTCCCTGGATATTCCTATCCCTCTCCTCTCTTGTTCTCAATTTCAGTGTCTTTGGTTATATTATGCTTGTTTGTTTGTTTTTTTTGATTAGGTTCCTGTTAAAGGTGAGATCATATGGTATTTGTCTTTCACCTCCTGGCTTATTTCGCTTAGCATAATGCTCTCCAGTTCCATCCATACTGTCGCAAAGAGTAGGAGCTCCTTCTTTCTTTCCACTGCATAGAATTCCATTGTGTAAATGTACCATAGTTTCTTGATCCATTCATTTATTGATGGGCACCTAGGTTGCTTCCAACACTTGGCTATTGTAAATTGTGCTGCTATGAACATTGGGGTGCATAGGATCTTTTGGATTGGTGTTTCAGGGTTTCTAGGATATAATCCTAGCAGTGGAATTGTTAGATCAAAAGGTAGGTCCATTTTTAGTTTTCTTAGAAAATTCCATACTGCTTTCCATAGTGGCTGTACCAGTCTGCAGTCCCACCAACAGTGTACTAGGGTCCCCTTTTCTCCACAACCTCTCCAACACTTGTTGTTTGTTGTTTTGTTTATGATGGCCATTCTGACTGGTGTGAGGTGGTAT